>CAUYUJ010009569.1:239452-306952 GCA_963575745.1 Prorocentrum cordatum | reverse complement strand
GCGGGCGGGAGGCAGGCGGGCCCCGCGGGCGGGCCCCGCGGGCGGGCGGGCGGGCCTTCGCGCGGGCGAGCGGGTGGACCGAGCGGGCGGAGTGGCGGGCACCAAGCGGGGGGGCGGGCGGCGAGGCGGCACGCCGACGAAGCGGTACGCTGGCGGAATGGTCCCAGCCGCACGGTCCGTGACGAGACGGCCCAGGGCAAGCAGTCCAGGCGAAGCGGCCTTGGCTCGGGCGGAAAGGTTTGGGCGAAACGTTCCAGGCGAGGTGGCCCAGACGACACGGCTGGCGGGCATGACGGTTCGCAAGCGAAAATGCTACAGTCGGGCCCAGGGCAGAAGACCATCCTTCGAAAAGATGAGACCCTCCGCCGGTCAAAACACACAGAACATCCAAGGGTACCATCCCCAGGATGCACAAGAGCGTCCAACAAACCCGAAGAACATGAGGGTGCCCTCCCCGAACCGACACCGATCTTATACCTCGGTCCGACTGTATACCCCTTCCCCCGCCCCCCTTCCCATCGCCTCTTCCCTCGTCCCCCTTTCCCCCTCCTCTCCGTGAAATGACCGTCCCGCTTCTTTTTGTGGTACATCGGCCAAGGCATGCCGCCACAATGCGAACAAAACGCCGGTCCTGCAGGTGCCCCCCAAGCGCGCAAGGGTCCACCAGTGTACCATCGGGGCGTTGACCTAAGGAACCCTAAATGAGGAACGAGGCCACTTTTGTCCATGAGTTCAACTTCGAGGTCCCGTCGAAAACCTGAGGAAAACCGAAGGCAAACTGCAAAACAACGAAGGAACACGGAACCCCTCCCTAACGAAAAGGGTTCCTTCTTCAGCGCCCCGACTGTAATTAACATTACATCGCAATGCAATCCGCCAGCCCCCTCGAGACCACCAAGCTACGAAGGGCGAGGTCTCTGCTCCCTGGCAACGGCTTCCCAGCTCCCGGGTTCCCGTGCGCCAGTTTCAGCGCGGTCCCCGCTCCAGGGCGTAACGTGGTACTGAAGGATGGCTCCTGGTTCCGAAGCTGGAAGGCGGCAGGACGCGCGGCCCCCCTGGCCCGAAACGAAGACCCGCTCGCACAGCCAGCCCGGGTTCTCAGAATCTCGGGGCGTTCTCTGGGACAATCTAGAATCATGCTGATGCTCGGTCCCGAGGCCACAACTCCTCGTAAATGCAATGGCGTTCGCGCCCCCTGGGCCGCAACCCTCGGAAAAAATGGCAACGCGCGTGCGCGCGCTCCTGCGGTCACAATACACGACCGATGCGAGCTTCCAGTGCCGAACCCCCGTCGTAAATTCCCACGCGTGCGCGATCTCAGAATTCCTGGCTGTTCTGGAACACGTAAAATACGATAGATCTGGGCTGGCAGAGCCACGCTCCTTCGCAAAAGTCAGCGGATCCGCACTCCCGAAGCGATGATTCCCAACAAACATCTATGGATCCACGCCCCTGAGGTCGCGATCTCCTATGTAAAATGATGGTTCTCGGCCCCGATACTACGCGCCTGTGTTCAAACTATGGGTCCCAACCCCGAGGCTATGGCCCCGCGTAAACATGATCGAACCACGAAACCGGAAAAGTATATCACTTTCCTAACCTGGGTAATCGGTGATGGTAACGTTGAATATACGCGTGGTGATGATACCTAGCTAAGGGCTGTGCTGTGCTGCGTTGTTCCGTGCTGTGCTGTGCAGTGATAACCGTGCTTCACTGTGATGCAACGATGAACTGTGAATAACTGTGATGTACTCTGTGGCATGGTGGATCACGTCGGATTCGGGGTCCGAATCATGACCGAACTGATCCGGATCTTGAGCTCGAGCTACGTGAACGCATGGCTCGCCCAGACCTGGTTGCAGTCGAAACGCGCGGGGCGCTCAACCAGCTCGAATGCGAGATCCGATTTACGAAGCGGAACGAATGGAGGGGGTCGAATGGACGCGCCGCAGGGGCGCGCCAAAGGTCGGCGAACGAACCCAACATTTCTCCCAGGCCAAACCTGGAATTCCCGAGGAAGCGAGATCGGGAATTCATTTCGGCAAAATCCGGAATCGGAAGCCCAAACCCGAAGTCCCCGGCAAGCCAAACCAGCAACCCCGCAAAACACCAAACCGAAAATTTCCCACGGAACCGGAAGTCCAAAGAGCAGCGAGGTCTCGACGAGGTTTGTGTGACACACCACTCCGCTGGACCTCCTAGGGAAAAGCGAGGTCCCGACGGGGTGTGCGTGACACCCAGCCTGCGAAAGTGGCGACAGTTGCGCAATTCGCAGCACTCCAACGAGCCTCGAGATCTCGACGGTTGTGCGTGACAACCCACTCCGCTGACCTCCTAGGACCCCGCGAAAATGGACATCATGGCGCAATTCCCTTGGACCATTTTTTCAATCGGTATCCACTGGACACCCTGACTGTGAAATCTTCCGCGCCGATCGGCCGTCCTGACACACTTGGAATTATCAATTCTAGGGCAAGCCTGCGCGGGCCAATGGGCCAATGGGTGCGCAGATCGGAAACGCCACGCCGCGGAAAAGAAGCAGCTTCTTTCAACACGCCACGCAGCAACGTGCGGGGGGACACAAAGCTACTACTCTACTCTACTAATCATGTGGCAACGCCAAAGAACGGACAAAAACGACTCCCCTCCTACTCGCCACGTGGCATTGCCTGGGGAGGCGCACAAATTTCAGCTGCGCCAGAAGCCTCCCGCACCCGAGGGTGCCCGCACCCACTTGACAAGGGGTGCGGCCCCCCCCGCGCCGTCCAGCCTGGCGGTGCCAGTCTGAGCCGACGCGCGGGGCGCCAGGGATGCAAGTACCCCCAGGAGCGGGAGGGTGGGGCGAAAGCGCGCGCGCCGTCCGCCACGGCGGGACGCAAGCGCACATGCCTGCGAGATGCAAGCACCAATGCCTGCACATCGCACGACCCCGAGGCGCGCCGCGAACCGCCCCGACGCGATCCCCGCGGCGCGCCTGCACGGGGCGTTCGACGCAAAGCGAGCAGAAGAGCAGACTAGCCACGCGCGTGACGACGCACCCCCCTCGCGCGCGGGCCCTTCGCGCGGGGCCGCGCGCCGCGAGGCACGTGCCGTCGCTCCCCCCCCCCCCTCGCGCGCGCAGGCCCTTCGCGTGGGGCCGCGCGCCGCGAGGCACATGCTGACGCCCCCCCGCCTCGCGCGCGCGGGCCCTTCTCGTGGGGCCGCGCGCCGCGCGGCGCAGGAAAGCGGGAGGCGGCCCGCGCGCCCAGCTTGCCCGCCCGCGCGCGGGCCAGGCGCGGGCGCGAAATTTGTGCCCGCGCACAACGCAGCACAAGCGAGCGCGCGCGCGCTTTCGATGGCGTTGGGCGCCCACAAAAAAAGAGCTCCACTCTACTCGCAACGTGGTGACGCCTTGGGGGCGAAACAAATTCCACTCTACTCCGGGCGTGACAACGCCGCGGGGACGAAAATAAAACATTCCACGCGACCCGCCGCGTGGCAACGCCTCGGGGGGAAGAGCGGACCAAAAATGTTCCACTCGATGCCCTGATGTTGAGACCTTCTGCGCGGATCGGCCGCCCTGGCACACTCGGAATTATCAGTTCTAGGGCAGGCCTGCGCGGGCCGATGGGCGCGCGGAGCGGCAACGCAACGGGGCGGAAAAGGAACTGCTCCGCTCGAAGCGCCAGGCGGCAACGCGCGGGGGGCGAAACAAAAATGGTCGTCACGTGGCAACGCCGAAGGGCGACCAAAAATACGAATCCACTCCTACTCGCCACGTGGCATCGCCTGAAAAATAGAGTTCCACTCTACTCGCCACGTGGAACCGCCTTGGTGGCGAAACAAAATTCCACTCTACTCCCAGCGTGGCAACACCGCGGGGCGCAAGAAATACGACTCCACTCGACTCGCCGCGTGGCATCATCCCGGGGGTAATGTTACAAGCCGTGTGGCGCGCACATGAGGGCGCGCACATGAGCGATGGAAGGGAGCTAGCGAGAGCGGCTGCACTCTCGCGCCGTTCTCTTCCAGACGATTGCCGGCGTATAAGCGAGGTCTAATCTGAATCTGCGTAGGACGTCACTCTGCTGGGCCTCCCAGCAGCGCTCCGGAAAGGCGACAGCTTCGCAATTTGCAGCCCCCCAACGATGGCGGTATTTCATATGAATCCCCGTATGGCGTCACCCCGCTGGACCCCCCAGCAAATCTCTAACGAGGCGACACCTCCGCAATTCACAGCCCCCCAAAGATAGCGAGGTCGAATCTGAATCTGCGATAAGGCGTCACTCCGCTGGACTCCCCAGAAACCTGCGAAGTGTCGGCAGTTGCGCAGTTCGCAGCCACCCCCCGCCCACAGGGATAAAGAGGTCCAATCTAAGTCTGCATAAGACGTCACTCCGCTGGACACCACAGCAGCGCTCGAACGTTGCGACAGCTGCGCAGTTCGCAGACACCCAGGAATAGCGAGGTCGAATAGAAGTCTGCGTAAGGCGTCACTCGACCAGACCCCACAGCGGCCCTCGAACGTGGCGACAGATGCCCAGTTCACAGCCCCCTCCCCCCCAAAGATGGCGAGGTCGAATCTAAGTCTGCGTATGACATCACTCCGCTGGACCCCCAGCAGCCCTCGAAAGTGTCGACAGTTGCGCAGTCCGAAGTCCCCACAGGGATGGCGAGGTCTAACAGGAGTCTGCGTCAGGCGTCACTCCGCTGGACCCCCCAGCAGCCCTCGCAAGTAGTGGCGATTGCGCAGTTCGCAGCCCGCCCCCCTCCAATGATGGCGAAATTCAATTTGGTCTGCGTAAGACGTCACTCCGTGAAACCCCTCAGCCGCCCTCGAAAGTGGCGACACTTTTGCTGTTCGCAGGTCCCCATGGATGGCGAGGTCGAATTAAGTCGGCGTAAAGCGTCGTACCCCTGGACCCCCCGTAGTTCGCAGCCCCAAAGGGATGGCGAGGTCGAATCTGAGTCTGCGTAAGACGTCACCCTGCTGGACCCCCCAGCAACCAGCAGCCCTCGAAAGTGCCGACAGCGTAAGTTCGCAGCCCACCCCAGGGATGGCGAAGTTTAATCGCCGTAAGACGTCACTCCGCTGGACCCCCAGCAGCCCTTTAAGGTGGCGACAAATTCGCCGGTCGCCCCCCTCAGGAATGGCGAGATCAAATCTAAATCGCCGTAGGACGTCACTCCGCTGGATCCCCCAGCAGCCCTCGATCTAGTCTCCTCCCACGGATGGCGAGGCCTAATCTGAATAGATGTGTAAGACGTCACTCCGCTGGACCCCCCCAGCTGCCATCGAACATGTCGACAGTTGTACAGTTCGCAGCCACCCAGGGACGACGGGGAGGTCGAATCTGAGTCTGGGTAAAAGGTCACTTCGCTGAAACCCCTCAGCAGCCCTCGAACGTTGCGACGATTGCGCAGTTCGCAGACACCCCGGGATGGCGAGGTTCAATCCGAGTCTGTGTAAGACGGCACTCCGCTGAACCTCCCAGAAGCCCTTGAACGCTGTGACATGTTCGCAGGTCGCAGCCCACCCCAAGGATGGCGAGGTCGAATCCGAATCTGCGTAAGACGTCACCCCGCTGATCACCCAGCAGCCCACGAAAGAGGCGGCAGCTGCGCAGTTCGCACCCTCCCCAGGGATGGCGAGGTCAAATCTGAGTCTGCTGTAAGGCGTTACTCCACTGGACCACCTCAGAAGCCCTCGAAAGTGGCAGCTGGCTCGCGGGTCGCAGCCCCCGAACGATGGCGAGGTCCAATATGAGTCTCTGTAAGACGTCACTCCGCTGGACCCCCCAGCAGCCGTCGAAGGATGCGACAGCTGCGCAGTTCGCAGACTCCAAGGAACGGCGAGGTCGAATGTAAGTCTGCGTAGGGCGTCACTCCGCTGGACCCCCAGCAGCCCTCGAACGTGGCGACAGGTGCCCAGTTCACAGCCCCCGAAGGATGGCGAGGTCGAATCTAAGTCTGCGTATGCCGTCACTCCGCTGGACCCCCAGCAGCCCTCGAAAGACCCCCACAGGGATGGCGAGGTCTAGTATGAGTCTAAGTCAGGCGTCACTCCGCTGGACACCCCAGCAGCCCTCGCAAGTGGCGGCAATTGCGCAGTTCGCAGCCCGCCCCCCACCCCCAAGGATGGCGAGATTCAGTTGGGTATGCGTAAGACGTCACTCTGCTACCCCCCAGGGACGGTGAGGCCTAATATGAGTCTGCGTAAGACGTCACTCTGCTAGACCCCCCAGCAGCCCTCCAGAGTGGCGACAGTTGTGCAGTTCGAAGCCCCCACAAAGATTGCGAAATATAATCTGAATCTGCGTCAGGCGTTACTCCGCTGGACCACTCGGCAGCCCTCGAAAGTGTCGGCGGTTGCGCAGTTCACAGCCCCCCACAGGGATGGCGAGGTCTAATCCGCCGATCCGGCGTGTGAGTTTAAGAAGTCTAAGCTGAAGCTGTGCTTCAGCATGAGCTTTAGCTCTGCTTGGGAGGGGAGAGGGGGGGGAACGTAATTAACTAACGCATTCAGTGCTCGGCACCTCCCCCCCTGGCAGCCCCCAGGATAGAGGGGGGGGGGACAGGAGAGAGGGGGTGGTGGAGAGGGGGGGGGGACAGAAGAGAGGGAGGGGGTGGGGGGACAGGAGAGAGGGGGGGGGGACAGGAAAGAGGGGGGGAGGGACAGGAGAGAGGGGGGGACAGGAGAGAGGGGGGGGAAGAGAGGGAAGGGGGAGAGTGGGGGGGGGGGGGCAAGCTAGGTGCGCTCGCGTTATATCTGACGTCCTACCCCTCCCTCCCATCCCTTACCATGGCGCTGATTTTCTCTATCCGCGGACGCGTGTCGTAGCGGACCTGTGGCTCCGCGCGCGCGTGCGTGTGTGCGTGGTTGTGGTGGTGGTGGTGGTGGTGGTGGTGTGGTGGTGGTGGTGGTGGTGGTGGTGGTGTGGTGGTGGTGGTGGTGGTGCTGGTGGTGGTGCGGCGCGGTGGTGGCGGGCGGATGGGCGCGCGAGAAAGAGGCCCGCGCTGGGGCGAGAACGCCATCCTGAACGACGGAGGCCAAACACCGATCCGAAAATGAGGCCCAGCGGGAGCACGATTCGGAAAGATTCGGGAGCAGAAATGAGGCCGGCGCCTCAGCGAGAGCAGCATTTTGGAAAAAAACGCAAGCGAAAACCCAACTCCCGGGAATCCTGTGTACAAAAACAGTACGCGGGGGGGGGGTCGAATACTTTCAGGCCGCCATCGGGGGAAGAGGGAAAGTAGTATTCATAACAAGCTAGGTGCGCTCGCGTCATATCTGACGTCCTACCCCTCCCTCCCATCCCTTACCATGGCGCTGATTTTCTATCCGCGGACGCGTGTCGTAGCGGACCTGTGGCTCCGCGCGCGCGTGCGTAGTGGGTGGTGGTGCGCGTGCGTGCGTGCGTGCGTGTGCGCGTGGTGGTGGTGGTGGTGGTGGTGGTGGTGGAGGTGGTGGTGGTGGTGGTGGTGGTGGTGGTGGAGGTGGTGGTGGTGGTGGTGGTGGTGGTGGTGGTGGTGGTGGTGGTGGGGGTGGGGGTGGGGGGTGGGTGGTGGGTGGTGGGTGGGTGTGGGTGTGGATGTGGGTGTAGTGTGTGTGGGTGTGGGTGTGGGCGTGGGTGTGCGTGTGTGCGTGTGTGCGTGTGTGCGTGTGTGCGTGTGTGCGTGTGTGTGTGCGTGTGTGCGTGTGTGCGTGTGTGCGTGTGTGCGTGTGTGCGTGTGTGCGTGTGTGCGTGTGTGCGTGTGTGCGTGTGTGCGTGTGTGCGTGTGTGCGTGTGTGCGTGTGTGCGTGTGTGCGTGTGTGCGTGTGTGCGTGTGTGCGTGTGTGCGTGTGTGCGTGTGTGCGTGTGTGCGTGTGTGCGTGTGTGCGTGTGTGCGTGTGCGCGTGTGCGTGTGCGTGTGCGTGTGCGTGTGCGTGTGCGTGTGCGCGTGCGTGTGCGTGTGCGTGTGCGTGTGCGTGTGCGTGTGCGTGTGCGTTTGTGCGTGTGTGCGTGTGTGCGTGTGTGCGTGTGTGTGTGTGTGTGCGTGTGTCTTTTGGTGCTTTGGTGCATCGGCAGCCTGGGGCGCCGACGCCTCTCCAGGCCCGTGCGCTGGGCCCTCGAGCGACCTTCCGCCGCCTTCCGAGCCTGGCGGGGCCGAGTCGCGGGCAGCGCCCCCGCCAACTCCCCAGGGTGCAGAGCGCCGAGGCCCCCCAGGGCCGCGCCCCACCCTAGGCCCCTCAGCCTGGCGCCAAGGGGGGCCGAGAACAGCAAGCGCCACGCCCAGGCCACCCGCGAGCGGGAAGAGAGGCCCGAGCGCCCCGAGCGGCCACCTCCGCCCAGGCCCCTCAGCTCACGGGCCCGCCGCGCCAAGGAGGGCAAACGCACGCCCGAGAGACCAACGTGTCATTGAACAAGCACAACGCCACAGATCCTTGCGCGACAACGGGGGCCTGGCCTCGCAAGATGCGGCTGATCCGCAACGGACGTTCGCGCCTGGAGGGCAAACGTGCGACAGAGAGACCATTTAGATCATTGAACGAGCACAGCGGCCTCGCCGCAGATCTTTGCGCGACTTTGGGTCCTGGCCTCGCCTAATGCGGAGGATCCGCCTCTGACGTTCACGATCCCCAGGATCCTTGGGATCAAGCCGCCTGCAGGGGCCGCCGGTGGCCCTGGTCACCGAGCCGGAGTACGACCCACACACGACGCACACCGCGAACGTGCCGACGATCTCGACGGTGTGTGGCCGCGGCTCCGCCGAGGCCGCCCGTGGCTCCACGGGCGCAGGCTGCCCGCGGCAGGCAAGCTGGGCGGAGGGCGCCCGCCCGCGCGCCCCGCGCCCAGGCGGGGGGGGCGCCGCAGCCGCCGCTGCCGCAGACTGGGCCCCCGCCGTAGTTGTCGCACCGCCCAGGTCCTGGGAGCAAGCGAGCTTGTCCTCATCACCACGAGCGCCGACACACTGAGCATGGTGGGCCGACTGGGCAGCACTGTGGGTCCGCACAGGGACTTCCCGCCCCGCCCCTCTCGCTGTCGCCCCCGCCTCCTGTGGCGGGGGTGCCCTGGAGGCTAGGTCGGGGTTGTGCGCCGACGTGCGCCTTGACTCCGCCGAGCACGACGCTGAGGGAGGTGAAGGCCGCTGTTGCTGGGACAAGGCCTCCCGCGCGCCCTCTGCGACGCACGCCCTGTCACTGCGCCCACTGAGGACCGCGCACTCGCCGCCATCGTCGTAGCCGCGGGCGCACTCCTGAGCTTGACCAGCCACATCTCCACCTTGATCGTCGGAACCCGAGGAGAGCGGCTCGAAGCCCCACTGATGCCGCGGGGCTGTTTCGGGTGGAGCGCGGTCCCCCAGCAAGCTCCTGAAGCGCACCCTGATATGGTGCAACACGTCGAAGTGATGCCGTAGGAGCCGTCGTCTCTGCCTGCTGCTCAAGTCCGAGTCCGACCTCATCCTGGCCAACTGTACCTGTCTAGCTGGCTCCGCCCTCGTCCATGACGCGGCACACAGGTCGTCGACGATCTGCCGCAGCGTGCGCCCAGGGTTGCTCCTGAGGAGGTGCTCTCGGACGTGTGACCAGGCTTCGGCACCCAGGAACACCTCCAGGTACTCGGAGCACCACGGGCGGTAGCCCCACTCATTGGTGTAGTCATCCAGGTCGAACCTGTCGATCCAGAAAGAGGCCCACACCACCGCGTCGTCAATGACCGACCTCGCGTGGTGCTGTTCTGGGGTGAGCTCAGGGGGCGGTGCGCCCATGCACCCAGGCCCATCCGGCAGGGCCTCCATCCTGCGCAAGGCTGCCCTGGCCGCTGCCACTGGCGCCCAAAGTGGGTCCTGAGCAGGCAGCCCCTGCGGGGGGGGCTGGTCTGGCACCCGCAGCTCATCGGCCTGGCCCTCATGGTCCGCACGCTGGCGCACGGCGCGGCCAGTGGCGCCAGCTGCCACTAGCAGGGGAACCGCCACACATCCCCTCTTGACGGTGCTCTTGGCGTTCTGACCCTGGAGCCCTTGGGGTGGGCCACGGCCTTCTGGCAGCTGAAAGGCCGCGAGACGGGCGCCTGCCACCTTGCCGTAGTTGACGCACTTGTGGCACCCAGGCCACGCTCCCAAGACGCGTGGCTGCCTGGGCGCCGTCTTGGGGCTGGCTGCCCAGGGCGCGTTGGTGCTCGGCTGCTGAGGGCGAGGCTCGCCCCGCTTGGCCTTTCCGAGAAGACCCATGTACTCCAGCCTGCACTTGTTGGCCTTGGGTTCCTGCTTGAGCTGCGCCAAGGCCCAGTCTGGCGGCGCACTGAGATCCGCCCCAGCCTTGGCCCAGACGTCTGCGAGGTCGCTGTCGATGATGATGGTCGCGACGACGACCGCGTGCCTGAGGAAGCGGAGCAGCCCCCACAAACCTGCCATCACCGAGCTCGGGCCGGGGCAAGGTAGAGGGCCGAGGAGGCCCTGCCCCCCTTCGTGAGCGTCCGACTTGCACTGTGGCGGCGGCCAGCCGCCGTGGCTGAGGTCGCCCAGGCCCACAACTGAGCCCTCCGAGACCAGCGCGCGGTTGAGCTCGGAGTCGTCGCCCTCGGCGACCCAGTAGACGCGCTGCTCGGGGAGGGCCCGCGCCAGGCCGTAGCAGGGGGTCCGTCGCGGACCTCCCTCCCCCAGGCGCCTCGCCGCCTCGGACGAGGGGGCGATGGCCTCCAGGCGGCAGGCAATCCGACAGGTGGGAGCGGGAGCCGCGCCGTGCAGTGAGAGCTGGTCCCGCACTGAGGCGCAGGTCGGGCTGCTGCTGCACTGCCAGTAGCCGAGCTGCATGGTGCCGAACTGGGTGGCTTCGTCGCAGAGCTGGCCGCATGGCCACACAGGGGCTGAGTGGCCCACGGCTGCGACGCTGAAGCCGTAGTCGATGCCAAGCCAACTCTCGGAAGTGCTGGGCGGCACCCCACGGGCCGCCATGCCCAGCTGAAGGCCTGCTGGGGGGCAGGCCGCCTGCCAGAACGAGCACTTCTTGCCCTTGGCTCCATCGCGAGCCCTCGCGACCTCCAAACCCACGAGGGATTCCATCACCCAGGAAAACATCCGCGTGGCTCGCGGCAAAGTCGGCGGGGCACGCATCTCCGTAGACCTGATGGAGGTGAACTGCCAAGCCTCCCAGATTCTGCAAGGGCCATGCCATGAAATGGTATGTCGCCAAACGGCGTCGAGCTTTCCACTGAACAACGCGGGCGTGAGGTGCGTCTGCGGCCACACCGAGCGCTCCAGATCCTGGACGGCACAGAGCCTCCTGCCTCGTAGGTTGTCGACGCTGACCACGGTGAGGTTGGCCTGAATCGTCGTAGCCTGTTGCGCTTGTCGGTCGAGCCACCTCCCCTCCGCGGGCTGAGTGCGGTCCAGCTTGGCCGCCTCCCTCTCGTAGGCGGCCTCCTCGGCTGCCTGCGCGTCCTCCAACGTCTGCCGTAGAAGTGGCCTGGTGTCGATGCTCCGCGAGCGATTCCCAGCATCTTCGCACACCTCCCGAGCGAAACTCCTCCACTCTGCGGTACGAGAGCCGCCGCCTGGGGCTGCTGCCAGGTCGTCCCGGGGAGGAAGACGCAGGGGCCCCAGTTCCAGCCACGACTGCCCTGAGGGTAGGAGGCCCCCAGGCGCGGCGCAGGGCGCCACTGCCTGATCCTGCGCCGCGCGCGCGTGGCCAGGGTGCCCCACTCGCGCCAGCCCACGCGCACCAACCACGACGCTCTGGGCCAGGCCCCTGGCTCAACTCCTGGGCCCCACGGGGGGGCCCAAGCGGTGGCGTCTGCTGGGACGGGTGTGGCTTGGGCCCGCTCCCGCCTGAGCTGCTCCAACCTGGCCGGGCCATCGCGGCCGCGGAGGCTGAGTGGCTCCGCAGGGCTAGCGCCAGCAGCAGCAGCATCGTCCCCAGGTGGCTGCTCAGGGGCTGCGTCCTGGCTGGGGGCGGCGGCGGCTGCCGCTGCTGCAGGCGGCTCGTCTTCTCCCGCGGCCGCGGCCTGGCCAGCTGCTGGTGCTGGGGCGGCTGGCTCTGGCGCTGCCGCTTCGGTACGGGGACGCTGCGCCTGGCGAGGTGCAACTGGTGCTTGGCGTCGATCTCGCTGCGCCTCTGCTCGAGCTGCGCCTTGGCGTCGCCGAAGGTGGTGCGGACGTGCTGCTTGACCTGGTCGACGAAGCTTTGCAGCTACCTGCTGAACTCCTCGCGCTCGGCCTCTGTGATGTCCAAGTCGGGATCGTCGAGCTTAAAGGCGCCCCCCGCTTCGACCTGGAAATCCTCCGCCAAGAGCGCCGAGACGTTGAGCCCGACGACTGGCCTGGGCTCGCCTCCTGGCTGCTGCTGCTCTGCCTGCGCCTGCACCTGGATGCCCTTGGGCGCGGCGGCCTTGTAGACATCCTCCACTTCCAGGCTGCACGCCAGGAGTGCCTCCCCCGCGCGCAGCTCCTCTTCGCGGCACACCTGGAACCATTGCTCGGCGTCGCGGACCTGCTGGGTCTTGGCCGCGAAGGTCGCCTGAACCCTCCGCTGCTTGGCCTGCGCGCGGTTGAGGGCGACGTGGAGCAGCACCGTGGCCACAACGGGCGGTGCGACGGCCAACTTGATGGCCTCCAGCTTCTGACACTGCTCGGGGTGCCGTGCCGCCAGCGCCGCGAGGCACTCGGCGTCGGAGGGAAGGCTGGCCACGGACGGCGTGTCGACGTACCAGGCATCGTCGTGCGCCACCCACGGCTTCCGCACGAAAGACCAAGCCCCAGGCCATGGCCGCGCAGTCTCGTCCACGACGGCCGGCTTGAGCGCCTTCTTGCAGTGGAAGCACTCAGCCCTGGACTTGAAGTTCCACTTGTACGCGCAGTGCACACAGCGGACGTAGCCCCGAAGGGTCTGATCAACTGGCGTTGGTCTTCCCCGCTTTGTCTGCACCCTTGCCTTTGGCCTTGCCGCCGCCCTTGGCCCGCGGCTCCGACCTGGCCCTCTGCGAAGCATTCGACATGGCGAGTGGGCAGCGCGCAGCCTACCCCTTGCCAGCAACTGAAACAAAACTGTCGGGCGGAGAAGCCCTGGCACCTGAGCCAAAATGGCTACGGGTGTGTGTGTGTGTGTGTGTGTGTGTGCGTGGTGGTGGTGGTGGTGGTGGTGGTGGTGGTGTGGTGGGTGGTGGTGGTGGTGGTGGTGGTGGTGGTGGTGGTGGTTTGCGTGCGCGTGTGCGCGTGTGCGCGTGTGCGCGTGTGCTGTGGCATGGCACGGGAAATGGCGCCAGCGCTGCAGCGGGAGCACGAGTCGAAACGGGCGGAAGCGCGGAAATAAGGCCAGCGCTGCAGCGGGAGCACGATTCGGAACGAGCGGAAGCATGGAAATGAGGCCAGCGCTGCAGCGGGAGCACGATTCGGAACGAGCGGGGCCCGAAAATGAGGCCGGCGCCTCAGCGAGAGCAGCATTTTGAACAAAAACACAAGCGAAAACCCGTTTCCCGGGAACCTGTGTAAAAAACAATACGCGGGGGGGTGTCGGATATCTTCGGGACGCCATCAGGGGAAGTGGGAGAGTATTTCCATATTGTGTAATTGTTGAACAATTGTACAGGAAAGAGGGGGGGGGACAGGAGAGGGGGGGGGGAAGGAGAGAGGGGGGGGGGACAGGAGAGAGGGGGGGGGACAGGCAGAGGAAGGGAAACAGGAGAAACGGGATGGTTGGAGAGGGGGGGGGGGGACAGGAGAGGTAGGAGGGGTTGGGGGGACAAGAGAGGGGGGGGGGGAAGGAAAGGAGAGAGGGGGGGGGACAGGAGAGAGGGGGGGGGGACAGGAGAGAGGAGGGGAGGTGGGGAGGGGGGGCCGGGATCATCACCATCTCCATCACCATCACCATCATCGTCACATCACCATCGTCATCATCATCATCATCATCATCATCATCATCATCATCATCATCATCATCATCATCATCATCATCATCATCATCATCATCATCATCATCATCATCATCATCATCATCATCATCATCATCATCATCATCATCATCATCATCATCATCATCATCATCATCATCATCATCATCATCATCATCATCATCATCATCATCATCATCATCATCATCATCATCATCATCATCATCAGCATTCAGCAGCATCAATCAGCATCAGCATCAGCATCATCACATCATCATCATCCACACCACCACACATTCAATCAGCCATCAGCTCAGGCCATCATCAGCAGCATCACCAGCACCCAGCATCGGCATCAACATAATTCATCAGCAGCATCAGCATCATCATCATCATCATCATCATCATCATCATCATCATCATCATCATCATCATCATCATCATCATCATCATCATCATCATCATCATCATCATCATCATCATCATCATCATCATCATCATCATCATCATCATCATCATCATCATCATCATCATCATCATAATCATCATCATCATCATCATCATCATCATCATCATCATCATCATCATCATCCGGAGCGCCCCGGATCGGCGGCACTGGCAGGAGGCCACTACAATATGAGTCTGCGTCAGGCGTCACTCCGCTGGACCCCTCAGACGCCCTCGAAAGTGGCGACACTTTTGCTGTTCGCAGGTCCCCATGAATGGCGAGGTCGAATGTAAGTCTGCGTAAGGCGTCGCTCCCCTGGACCCCCCCGCAGCCCTCGAAAGTGTGGACAGGCTCGGAGTTCGCAGCCTCTCCGCGAGCCCCTAGGCAGGGCGGCGAGGTGGGATGTATAGTAGCATGCAGAGGGGGGCACAGGGGAGGGGACGGGAGGAGAGGGCGTAGGTGGGCGGGAGGATGAGGTCGCGACCGCAGTGCTCGATTCAAAATGAGAACCCAACGCAGGAGGACTGCGGGGTATCAAGACCATGCGTTGCACATTGCTGATCTTAACCTTGCCTTCTCAGGCCTTCAATCCTCACGATTCTATTCCCAACAGGCCAGAGGCGTGCTAAGATCTCCAGCTATCGGTAAACAGTATAGTTCTAGTTCGCGAGCGTGGGACGGCCCCTGGGGGTCCCCGGACGATAAGTACCCCGCGCGATCCCTGGGACACTCGGGTCAGAGATGGTTTTCCTCCTGTGTGCCGCCTTTCAGCCTCCCAGAGCGCCCCAAGAGGGCCTGAAGAGGCCCCAAGATGGTCCAACAGGACTCCGAGTCGCCGACCGATCGCTCCAAGACACTCAAGATGGCTTCCAGACGGCCGCAGACGCTTCCGAGACGCCCAAGGAAGCATCCAAGAGACGTCTCCAGTGGGCCCCGAAAAGCAAAACGTGTTGATGTCCCTTCGGTGTTTCAACGATTCTGGCGCTCTTACTTTTTCTGCTTCCCGACGCTCCAAGACGGCCCCAGACGCCCCCAAGATCGCTTCAAGAGGGCCCCAAGACGGCTCAAGAGGGCCCCAAGACGGCCCAAGAGGGCCCCACGACGGCCCAAGAGGCCTCCAAGACGGCCCAAGATGGCCCCAGGAGGGCAACAAGAGGGAGCCCAGACGGTGGACCCGAACGGACACTTCGAGCGCTCGGCCCCAAGAAGCCCCCAGGAGGCCCCAAGATGCCCCCCTAATGCCACCAAGAGGCCCCAAGAGGCCGCCAAGAGGCCTCCAGGAAGCCCCAAGAGACCCCAAAGAGACCCCAAAGAGGCTCCCAGAACTACCCTCCAGAAGCCCCCGAGAACACTCCAAAAAAAAACCCAAGCAACATCCCTGAAAACTCTGCCCCACAACCTAGCCATGTCGCTGAGCAGTAGAAGCCAGAACCCCCACGACAAGATCCGAAGGAACCACTTCACCTCCATGTCTGCTGTCGTTACGCCTCCAGGGAGAACAAACAACAAAAAAACGCCAAGCAGCGGCGCCGCATGGGCCACGAACGCGCTGGCAAGCGCCAGCGGTGGCACAACACGGGCCAGCGGAATGAGCGAAGCGACTAAATAATATGATGTTCTGCACAGTCCGATCGCAGATCTGCTGATCTCAGCATCGTAGTCTGAAGCCCTCAGCCCTCACGATCCGATGCAAAAACAAGTTTCTGCACTCAAGATAGAAAGCTCTGCCGCTCGCGATCCTCTGCAAAAAATACCTTCTCGAGCCGTCAACCTTCACGATCCGATGCTAATAGTATGTTGATCTGCACACCCCTGGTGTAAGCTTTCCATGATGGAAATCTGCGCCGCTCACGATCCTCTGGCCTAACACACAGAGGTTGCCCCCCCCCGAGCCCTCTCCGGCGTAAAGGGGAGGGAGGCGGGGGCTGGGTCCGAAATCCTTCCCACCCTCTGGCGAAAGGGGAGGGGGGGTGGGGTCCGAGCCCCCCTTCAAAGGTGGGGCGGGTCCGAAAATTCCCCCCTCCCTTGACGGGGGGAGGGGTGGTTGTGCGAGCACCAAGCCCATTTTCAATTACTGGGATATCCACTGGCGCTCTTTCAAGTAGTTGTACGTGTTGCCCCTCAGGGCGCATCTTTTTGCTTCGCCGAGCAGGGCGCTCGCAGAGCGCATTTCTTGGCAGCATGGCCTCGCAGAACGCATGTTCCTGCTAATTGTACCCTCGCAGAACACATGTTTGCTGAAGTCATGGCCTAGCAAAACAATCGGGACAACCGTCGCGACAGCCACCGGGACAACCATCGGGACAGCGAACGGTACAATCATCGGGAACACCATCAGCACAACCAACGGGACAGCAAGAATAAACATCGGGACAACCATCGGGACAACCATCGGGACAACGAGCGGGACAACCAGCGGGACAACCAGCGGGACAGCCATCGGGATGACCATCAGGACAACTTTCACACAATGGCTGGACCCCGAGCGGCCCCTTTTTGTGTCTGACTCGGCCTTAGCCAGTGGACGAACTCGCGCAACTTCGCCTCGCCTCGTCCGCACGCACGTCACGCACAAAACGGAACGATTTCCCAGTTGGGGCACCTCACTTTTCACTTCGGTCTCACCTCTGAGCCTCCGATGTTTGCCAAGCTGCCTCCGTCTAGGGAGCCGGTAGCAGAGGGCGAAGCCTATCAGAAACCTACAAATTTAAAGTCATGCCTGCATTGAGCCCCGAACTGGCTCAATAGACGCTCAGAACGAGCGTTTATGGCAACACCACATGCGCTTCAAGTTCAAAAGTTCGATGCGTGATTGCATGTAAATTGGCGGCTCGCACAGATGGGTGGGGCGAAGATAGCGGCCTTCAAGGACGGGTCGGGGGATGCCCAGGAGCGATCGGCTGATATCCGGAAATTTCCGCGCAGGCCCCTCCAGGGCAGGGAGGGCGTCTGAGGGGCGGGAGGCCATCTCAAATCTGAGAAGGCCGTCTCTCTCGCCCCCGTCCCCATCTGGCGCGCCGCAGCCCAGACTTCCGATGCCCCGACTTGTTCCACCAAGTCTCGAGCCCTTCCCCAGGGACGGCTTCCTCCCCTGAACGCTGTTTGACGCCCCAGGTTACCGGAAACAGCCCCCAGAATCACAAGGCTGCTGGTGAAGCTGTCGGAGGTCTGGACATGTACAGTCGAAGCAAAGCCACACACAACGAAGTGGGTCACAGCTAGTAGCATGGATGCATGGTGCTCCTACTCACCTGCTCACTTTGCGAGGGGAGCCGAACGAGGGCGACTGGCTCAGTATTGGGGGGGGAACAACGACATCAAAGGAGGAGGAGAGGAGGAGGAGGAGGAGGAGGAGGAGGAGGAGGAGGAGGAGGCGGGGAGAGGGGAGAGGGGAGGGAGGAGGAAGAGGAGGAGGAGGACGAGGAGGGGAGGAAAGGAGGAGGGGAGGGAAGGCCGGACCTCGTTCAAGAGCTGATGCGCTGCATTGAGGAGTGCGGGGGCCATTACGGGTTGCAGTTCAATTGGGGCAAACTGGAACTGATGAAAGTGAGGACTGAAGCAGATATTTTGGGACGCAACGAGGTCCCCATCCCAGCGAAGCAGTCGCTAATTTATCTCGGGACGTCTCTTGCTGCGGACGGGCGCATCGGCATAGAACTGAGTCGGAGAATTGGGGCGGCCAGAAGTGATTTCAAGGTGCTTGCAAGGATCTGGTCGCATTCGACTTTGAGTAGGAGACAGAAGCTGTGTATGCTTAACGCTTGCGTGGTTTCCAAACTCACGTATGTATTATTCACTGCGTGTCATACCCAAGCCGAGCGAAGACGGCTCGACGGGTTCCAGAATTATTGTCTCAGACAAATTTGCAGAATCTCCCCGTCATACATCAGCCGTGTGTCGAATCATACAGTTTGCAGATTTGCCAACAGATGCCTCTGAGCGATAGTCTCGCGCGTAGACAGATGTTGTACATGGGCCATTTAGCCAGAAGGCAAGACGAGGATCCAGTCAGAAGCTCGGTGTTTGAGCCGGGCGGTTTGGTTCTCAAGAGCCTCCTTGGGAAAAGGAGAAAATGCCGCCCGAAACAGTCTTGGGGGCCCATGGTGCTAAAGAATTGTTTGGTTGTCGCCGGCTCCCATGAGCGACTTGCTGACTACTTCCGCCGAGAGGGCGGTGCAGCTCGCAGGTGGGAGCAGGCGGTCAGGGCATGGGAGGCGTGCTGAAGGCATCCGCTTCCGTGCACATGTTTCACTCATTGCTCACGCGCTGTGGCTGGCGCAAGGCTTCTGGACTGGACTGGAGGAAGGAGGAGGGGGAGGAGGGGAGGGGCACCGACGATGCGTCGCCGACACGTTCCCGACACCGAAGCCGCACACTCTTGGTTAAGGTGGGGCGCTCTCAGGCCCCGACCCGCGATGAAGATTGAGACTCGATGTCTCCCTCCCCCATGGCCAGTCCCCCCCTCGCCAGGCAAGCGAGTTCCACTACTCGCAGAGTAAGTTCTCACAAATGGCCCGGATCCGCAGCGGGGGAGCTCTGCGACCGGGCACTCTGCGTGTAGTGGAACGCGGTCGGTGACTCTCGGCTCCCCAGCGGCGTCACGGAGCCATCCGGCGGCTCATGCGGAGCGCAGGGCGCCCCCTTGATTCGGCGGCGAGCGAGGGGGGTTAAGTGAGAAGGGGCGGGCCTTCTCAGAAGGCACCAAAGTCCCCCAGCCTTTCGAGAAGTTGTCTAAGCCATCCCCGAAGACACAGAAAACTTCTCAGAAGGCGTCTGAGAAGTCCCGCCGCCTTCTGAGAAGGCCTTCTCCCTCTCACTTCCCCTCTTCGCTCGCCGCCGATTGATGGGCCCCGGGGGGGGCCTCTCACGCGCGGGCGCGAGGAGCGCCCTCGTCGCATTCGCCCGCAGCGGCGCCTGACGGAGGCCACCCGGTAATTGGAGGCCTCCCGAGCAGGGCTGGAGCAGAGGGGGGCGGAGGGTCGCAGCGCACCGCCAACGCCTCAGCGATGCATGACCAACGTCGGGGCGCAGAATCCGCCAACCCTGTCGGCGTGTGGACGGCGCTCTTCTGTTCGGTTCGTCGTCGTCGTCGCCGTCGCCGCTCCCCCCTTTCCCTGGGCCCTCCTCAAGCGCGCCGGCCGAAGCGAAATTGAGCAACGTCGTAGTTCAGTCGAAGGGAAGCCCATTTCCTTTGATCCCTTCCCCGCCGGGGGGCGGGTCCTGGACGGGGGTCCCCGGGGGGGTCTGGGTGGGTCCCCGGGGGGGGGGGGTCCAGAGGGCTCCCAAGGGGGTGTCCCGGATCAGAATAACATTCTCCTCCGGGGGCCCCAAGGCCCCCCAAACCCCAAGACGGGCAGAGTGCGCCTAGAGGCCGCCAGTACGGTCCAGGAGGGCCGCAAATCACCGAATTATCCGTCCCATACACCACAGATGGCCTCCAGACGGTCCAAGACACCTCCAAGACGCTCCACGAGGCCTCCAAGAGCACTCCGAAAAGGGCCCCCGAATGCAAAATTCGTAAATGATCCGATGTTTTTGCCAGATTTGGGTGTTCTCGCCTTCTCGGCTTCCCGACGCTCCAAGACGGGCCCCGAATCGACCCAGGAGGGCCCCCAGACAGCCCAAGAGGCCCCCCAAGACGGCCCAAGAGGCCCCCAAGACGGCTCCCAAAGCGTGCCCACACAGGCGACTCGAAAGGAGCGTTGGAACCTTCGGCCCCAGAAGTCTTTCCTCTGAGAATCGGGGTAAGATGCCCAAGGAATCAAGATCTCATGCTCACTCTGCTCAGGGAGAGGGTGCGGGATGATACATCGATAAGACAAGTATCCGGTAAACAAGTTTACTTTATCAGGAATGGTAAAGAAGGTGGCCGGCCGGCCAGCGACACGACGACGACGCGGGGGCGACCCCGCGGCGCGCGCGAGCGGGCTAGCTCGCACCTGTTCTCACCTGCAGGCATGCGAATAGCTTGCTCGAGTAAACAAACAGCTGCAGTATGCAGCGCAAGTTCAAGTCAAACAGTGCACAGCATGCAAATGTAACAGCAATCGATATGAATATGAGGCGGAGAGGAGCATATTTACTCCCCCCGCGGCGGGCCTTGTAGAGCCCATCCGGCCACAGCACCCCTGGCCTACACATATCCACAACCACCGGAGCCAACCGCAAAATATTTTTTACGGCTAAGCGGTGGCTGACAGGGGGCTAAGGGCCGAAGAGGCCCGACGACTCCCACCAGCATATAAATAAATTCTCTTCGCTGGATCGGCTTAGCCGACCAGTAGAGTCGCTTACCCGTCCAACACGCGCACCGCGTGTGGACGCGAACTTCCTTGCCTGCGCCTGCCGCGACTAAGTCACGCGGGCGGATCTCAGCCCAGCTCCTCCCACGGGTTCTCCTCTCCCGTTGGTGGCGCCGGAGGCGTCGGGTTCGACGGCGCCGAGCCCCCAGTCTGTCCGTCTCCGCCACGAGGCGAGCGGGGCCGCCCTTTTCCTTTATTGGTATAATACGCACCACTGTAGTTATTCTCCTTGTTATTGGACGCCTTCCCCTTCGGCGGGAAGCGATATCCATGTTCAAATGTAGACAGTGTATGCCAAGCATCCAGCGTCCACCAGACCTCGTCGGGCAGCGGCGGCCTGGCTTTCACCTCATCCTGTGCTCTTATTGGTCCCGCGGGGTCGGCTTCGCAGCCGTGGTGTGGATTGGCATTTCTGTTCTCACGATCTCGCATGAATTTCAACCAACTCCTAGCAGCTGTAGCTACTGGGATGCCAAATCTTCCGCATGCAGTGCGGAATGGTCCTGCGTCCTTATCCTGGAGCTCTGCCCCAAGATCTATACATTTGTTCTGAAGCCAAGAAACGGCCTCTTGTAACAAAGCGCCCTCGCGACGGACGTCGGTTTGCACCTGCCTGCTCAAATAGCGGGCCCATTCCTCTATTATGTCGCCCGTCTGGACGGCGGCGCGAATGCGACAGTCAAGAGCACATTCATCTCTTCGTCGCATCATGCCAATGGGGTCCGCGCCCTCTCTATCGGAGCGAATTCTTCGCCCCGGGCAACCGACAAAGTGTCCATCTGAAATGAGGGAGCTCATGGTCTCGCGAACAATAGCAACAACTCTTATGGGCCGAAGACCAAGTTGCATCTGCTGTACAGAGGCCAACCAGCTTCCATCAACTACGCCCGTTACAATAGGTGGGACCTCATGTTCAATTTCCCCTTGCATTTGTAATCTACCGGGATCATTCGGGTTTGGGCGTATGCCTGCGTATTCGATAACATTTTGGGCTGCAATCGCCCTAGCCTCCATCCCGTGCAAAGATATATTTACTGAGTGGTCTTCGCAATGATTGTATGCATATCCTTCTGGCTGATCAAGGTTGATCGCTCCTCCGGCTATCAGCGCGGCCTTAGGCCCGCTGATTGCCGAGAAGTCCAGTCCTATCTGTGATTGTCCGCCTGCCCTCGCGGCTGCGCCGGTGGCAGGTAGCAGTGCTGGTATTATGAGGCGATGGTCCCGACATTCGTTGATCCGTCTTGCGACGGACTGAGAGCTGCGAGTCGGCCTCGCCTCGAAATTGTTCTCCCAGGCGACTGGCAATCGTCCGCGGGGGTTTTGCCCATTGCTCGGGTTTTGTCATACGTCTTCCACGACGTCTTCATTCTGCACAGACAACCATGGTGTCCTCAAGGCCACCGCGTCATCAATCGTTTGAAGCGTCGGGACGAAGACATTTTGTCTGGTCATCTGGTCATACCATCTCTCCCAGCCTATCACAGGATCGACTATGTCGTCCCGTAGATTTGGCCAGTCGAAGGCTGCCAGAGCTGGGCAGGATATTGGGCGAGCATATTGATCCACATTCGTCTTCCATAGCAGTGGCCACCAGGTCTGGATTGCAGGGGTCTGCCTTCTCACCCCTGAGGCTGAGTACGCAAGCCATTCAATGATCCTTCGGACCAATGGCCTCAAATACTCAAAGAAAGGGCCATGGCGCGCCAGCGGCTGAGCCGCGGCGTCCGTTGGAACCCAAGCAGGGAAATTGCCCGCCAGGCTGTTGCCGAAGATCTGGCCTGTTACAGCCATTTCAACAAATTCCCCATTCGCCCACTTTCGCTCCTGCTGATGATTACTGCTGATGTTCTTCATTACGAGCGCAGAAGCTCTCTGTTGTCTAAACCCACGCACTTTGATCCAGTCGGGGCGATTCCAGGGAAGATTGTAGTGATCTTTCACATGTAGTCTAAGTCCATTCGCCTCAAGGGACCGCGGGAACACCTTAAAGTTCCACGTCTGGGACATATAGTCGCGCGTGACTCTGCGCTTGTATTTAATCCGACGGCTGCAGACCGGACAGTGTTCAAAGCCCGTTCTCACCCAGTGAAAACGAAAGCATAGGGACCTTCCATCATCCACCCAAGGGACGGATAGAACCCGTTCCTGTACTTCGGGTGACAGCTGTGGCCAACGATTCCGAACCAACGACAGAGTCTCGTCTGTGTGAATCCAAGCAATAATTGACTCGCAGTCAAAAGTCACTTCGTACGAGGCCCACTCACGATTGAAAAGGACTGACCAACACATCTGGTTCGTTTGTCTAACGAGGGTGACGGCCTTGTCAATGTCGGTGAACCTCGGCACCTCTCGGGACACTAGGGTCCCGTCTGGGCAAATCCTGTGTGAGAAGCGAGTGAGCACTCGGCCCGTGAAAGCAAGAATAAGCTCCCAGGATTGACGGTGGTTGGGAAGTTGTTCCCATAGATGGATGGTGTCGTCCGCGGGCCATGTCCCCACCGACGGCGGTTCTCCTTCCTGTGCCTCACGCCCCATGGGGACCAACATCCTTGGAGGGGAAGCTTCTCCGTACCTCCGCTGGCTGAGCCACGAAAGATGCGTGTAGGATCAGGCATTGCTGGGCTTATTTTCGTCGGAAGCAGCCTCAGCAAATCATAGTCTGCCTCGCGACAAAGTCCTGAGTCTTCCATAAGTACTCTTCCATCCGTAGATTCCAAACATGTCCGCATGTCCGCGATATGAAGAAGGGATCCATGACTCCTGACTTGGCCAGGGCCATGCGGGACGTACATCCTTTCAATGGAGGCAACGAATGTTGAATGTCCCTGACACGCTCGATAGAAAATAGGTATGGCGATTTCGCTCCTCTCCCTTTCTTGTGATGGGCACGCCTTGCACCGTGTCCACATGTTGCGAACGCTGGTTCCAACAATCTCGTCACTACCCTTAGGAAATATTACCACCACTTCCACTGTTTCTAGCGGCAGCGCGGCTAAGCCGTGTGCGGCAAGGGCATATGATTGGAAAGTTATACCGTCTTCTTCAATCTTCCGCACCAGGTCTCCAAAATAGACCCAGCCACCCGACGATCTCGCATAGGCCGAGCAATGCCTCGCGAGGTACACAGCGCATTTGCCGATTCGCTCAGCAAATATATCCAGTCGGGAGGTCTGGGGACTCCACGTTTCCGCCCTGCCCAACGCAGCCGGATTATCGCTGTCGTCGGTCCCAACTACCAGCGGCACATGGCACGCAGAGGTCTTTGGAGTAAATCCTTTTGGGGCATCTTCGGAATGGAATTCAGCTCGGAGGAAATCCTTTGCCTGATCAAACGTGCCGTCAGCTTGGCTGCGGCTGCTCAACAAGGCGAAAATCGGGTCTTCCGCAAACTCAGCAATGCACCGAAGCGTGTTCCCTGTCTGATTGCGGATGGTTTCGATGCGCGGCGGAACGGGGCCAGTCATGTGTGCGTCGCGGACCTTTTGCTTCATCGGTCCAGGTGTTCTCCGACTGATTTGTCCGCGTTCTTCTGTCGTAACATATACCTGACTGCCCTTGAATGAGACAGCATACCCCACGATGACCTCTTGGCCCCCATCACGAGGATCTGTAGGCGGGGGCTCGCTCTGTCTCTTATCAAGAGCAGGCGGCAGACTCACTCTGCAGAACATATTTCCAGATGCTGGACCAAAAGGGTAAGTCTCGTCTTCCATAGAATCGATGAGCTCGGGGTCCTCGTCGTATGGAAAGGTTGTAATATCCTCAGGTTCAGCGTCTGCTCCCGAAATCCCCGGAATGCCTGAGACATCCGGGTTCATTGCTGATGCCTTGGGAACATATGTTGTCCCCTCATCCGGCGGTTCCACCGTGGGAGACGACTGTTCTTGATGCGTGCCAAGCTGATCATCATGCTCCGCTCTGGTTGGACCAGGCGGAAGAGTCTGAAGATTCGCCGTCACGGCTGAGCCGGACGGAGGGGCAGGAGGAGTCGGTACTCTAGTCACGCTCGCTCCCGGATCCCCTGCCTCTGTATGTTTAGGCCTCCTGGGTCTCTCAGGCACCATAGGAGCACGGACAACACCTGGTTCCGCTTTAAGGATCTGCTCGACAACAGCATCTGCAAACATAGTCCATACAGTGGAATAGGTATTTGGCCCATGCTCGTTATTCCTTTCACATCTCAAATAGACAAATTTCGCAGCCTCAATACATGAGACCGCTTCTATTCTGCATCTTATGGAATCGGCAATCTCCAGCTGTCCAATTCCTTGCGCTCTTGATCTGAGGTCGCGCCATCTGTAAAAGAACCGCTTTTCATGTTTCAATGCTTTGCGTGCTCTGGAACGCGAGAAATGCATGCTTGAGACGTGTTTCATGACTTGGAGGATCATAGTTATATCATCGGCTCCGACTAACATCGACGAGTCCTCAGATGAATCATCCCCGTCCGACTGAGTCGGTGGGGGTGCTCCAGGGATGTCCAATGCGCCTTCACCTCCGTCTCGGGCAGGAACCACCTCCTCGGCGGGCGTGGCTTTTGCCTCGGCCACCGATGCACTTTCAACTGGGATCTGCGCTTCTGCGGGTTGATCTCTTGCAGCACTGCCTTCGGCATGCTGTGCGTCTCCCCAACGTCTGGCATATCTAGGTGCAAGTTGAAACCGAGGCTCTGCATTCTGATGGCTCTGATCGATAGGCAGAGGGTCGGCAATGTCGGTTCCAATGAACTGGGTCAAATTAGCCGGAGGATCACGAATACTTGGTTTCCAAGATGGGCTGCCAGCCTTGTCTATGCCTCCCGGCTTTGCCGGTGGCTGCATCGATGAGGATGCCGCAAGGCTTCCTTCAACTCGAGGCATCTTCGCTGGCGGAGGACCCACCATATGCGGTTATGGTCTAAATTGTGGCGGAGGCGGAGCTTTCTTGGGCACAATCTCCTTTGCGTGCGGTACACTCCCCTGCAATGCTACGCTCGGCTTCTTGGCCGGCGGCGGTGTCGGTGGTTGAATCGCCGGTGGGGCCTTCTTAGGAACGATCTCTCTCGGCCCTTCATCAGGCGATGCCTCCTTAGGAGGAGGAGGAGGCGCAAGCGTTCTCTTAGGCACTTCGGTTAAGAGTAGAGGACCAAGCCTCGGCCCGGGGGGGCGGCGGCTTATATGCTCTCTCTTTGTTCGCAGGCGCCTGCCCAAGGTTCGGGAAATTCCCGGTCTCGATCGAAAATTGGGCGCCGGACGGCTTAGCCGCCGGCTCCGCCTGTTTGGCTTCAGCCGCCTTCTTCGCCTTCTCTTTTTCTTCTTTATTTTGTTCGACCAACTCTGCGGACTCCTGTAACGCCTCATTCCGATGCATCGGATGAATCTCGGTTAGCCTGACTCCCTGATTTTGGAGCCAAGGCCAGATATCATCGAAATTATTGTTTTCGAAGTAAGGATCTTGATCCTTTTGCCAGTCAAATGGTTTTAGATTTGGAACCTAGGCCGTCTGTGCCTCCCGGACTTTGTCCGCGGCATTCGTCCGATCTCCGTCTCGGCATCTTTCGACCTGGAAGTCCTGCTCCAGATTCCAACCGTTCTGTCTGGCAACATGCTGCCAATGTACCCACGCGTCAGTAACATAAAATGCTGCTGGAGTCCAATGGTATAGTCGCAGCTCATGCAATACATCGCCCGTTGGGTCGCTCACGTGCTGCGTCGGCTGTCCTTCGATGGCCTTTGGCTTTTTGGCGTAGAAAGCAATCTCGGCAGTTACCCATATACCATCTCCAAAGGTCTCCTCAGCGACAGAGCACGCAGCGTGCGTATTGGGGTTGTCAGTATATGGGAAAGAAAATACCCCAACTGCATGCGCCTTGACATTCCCTCCGTATTTAGGATCCGAAGGGAGCAACTGGTGACCCTCCAATATTGCGTGAAGGGCTGTCACAGACGTACCGCGGGACTGCTTTGTCCAGCCTGCGGGTGAGTCTGAGACTTCCGCAATCTTTTCATCTGCCACGAAGAAAGGCAACGAAATTTCAACGCAATGGGCGACTGGGTCTTCACCGTTAGCTTAGCCCAGTTCAGATGATCAGCCACAGTGGCTGTTGGGTCTGCTATCGACCTGTCGGCTTTTATCCTAAAGGAACGCGCCCAATTCGGAACTATGTAACTCGGTGTCATGGGCGGGGCTTTCGCTGACTTCTGTAGCAATTGATAAGCAAGCTACGCTTCTCCGTTCGCTGCTTCCTGAACCAAATTATGTTCCCGGCTTCTAGCAGGGTTCTTCCCATTCGCTACCTCTGCAGCGCGGCCCTCCTCGCCCGGGCAGGCGTTGCCTGGCGCCGTGCCACGACGGAGGCTTCCGCCAGCAATCGTGAATGGACTAAGAAGATCATGATAAGTGATATCTGCCCCCGGCGGGCTGTGGAAAGGCAATCTCCTTGTCTGCCGATGCGAAAGACAACGCGGCCAAAAGGGCTCCTCTTCTCCAGGGCTGCCTTCTTTTAGCCGCTTCAGGAACTTGCGTCCGCCGCTGAGCTTGGTCTCGCCTCCCTCCGGGCACTTATCACGGATGTATCTTTCCGCCGCGCCTCTCCAGGCGTCTCTATTTCTTTGATATCAGAGGGCGGCGCCAAAGGGGGGGCGCGAGGCGACTGAGCCGTTCGCGCACTGGAACCAGAGCCCGTAGCGGCTGAGCCGCCGGGCACGGTATTTCCGCCTGAAGCAGCGGCACCAGCCGATGGTGCGACGTGGACAGGGACGGCGATGTCGCCCGACGTTGAGCCACTCACCGAGACGGCTAAGCCGCTCGGTGCCGTTGCCGGCGCTGCCTTGTTCAGTTCGTTGAGTGCAGTACGCGTGTGCTCATCACTTTGTGCGCCTTCATCATCCGATCTTTGGCTCTTCCCCTTTGGCGGCATTCCAGGACAGAAAATTGCCCCGCGCGGCAAGAAGTAGGCATCATCTTTCCATGGGAAAAAATCATTATATGCGACTCCCCTCTTGAGAAAGTTCACAAAAGCCTCTGAGTAAAATGAATGCCTTGCACCACCTCCAGATCCGTCTGAGACGGCTGGAGAATCATCGTCGGTCAAGACTGCCCTAAATGGGCGAGCATTAAGTATCGACGTGGGTATATTGGCCGCAGCAGGAGCCCAGTCCTGCCAGTGCATGACTAAATCATTAATGTCCGCCTCCTGCTTGGCATACCCGTCTTCTCTCGTCGCGCACGTTATATGACCATCCCGGGCGGCTGAGCCGCCAGAAGGTTGGCAGAAAAAATAATACGGCTAGCTTGGCCGCTCTGGCCATATAGTCTGCACACAACTCACCAGCGCTCGCGCTTGCAAGTCGACCTCCATTGTTCAATTTGTAGCCCGGGTGGCTGGCGACGAAATGAAAAATTTCTCCTGGGCGGCGTCTAAGCTGCCGGTAAAGGATCACTCCATCAAGAATCATTATCCTAGGAGACATTCCTATGGCTTTGTAGTGTTCGATCCGACGGTTCATTCTGGCTCGAACCAGGGTGGCAACATCGTCCCACATCGGGTCAACGCCACCGTCATCATTCTGCCAGCACTTGCGGTCCCCACCAACATACATGACATCAATCCCCCCCTCAGGTGAACGACGCATCGCGCCGTCAATCAGCTTTACGGCGTCGTCTACCATGAATCTAAGGCTTCCTGCGAACGCGAGTGGGTTCTCCTGTCTTTTTGGCCCACCCACAACTCCGTTCAGCTGACATGTGTTATCAACAATGTCATTGAAGTTCCAGAAGGTAAAACGCATTGGAATGTGGGTCCCCTTTATGTAGTGCCCCACTGAAACTTTGAAGAGGCATCGCGAATGGCCGGAAGCTGCGCTCCACTCATGGCGTCCTGTGTACTTCCAAACGCCGTTCGTTTCTCGCAGGCTATACTCAGGAAGCAGGCTGGACTTCGCCTTCCCGGGTCCATCCTTGAACACAATGGTAGAATCTGAAACAATGTGGACATAATAAAACCAACAATTCTTCGACCCGCTCCTCATTAAGCATAGTGGGCGAAAGAAATATGTCACGAGTTTCCCCGTGTTCGACATGGCCGCAAGGTCCTCTCCTACAAAAGGGATCCATGAATGTCCGTTAACCTTGGCGATCTGAGAAATGGCCTGACACTTCTGAATAAAGGTCGGTTTGTTTGCCCAGGTTTACATTTTCGGATCCGTGATCCCGATATAGAGCTCTAAAATTTCCCCCACCTTCTCCTGCCAGTCGTTCGTGGGGTGCCTGGGATCATCCGCGAAATCCCCTGCGTCCGTAGATACTCTAGGACGTTCCATGGACCTCGCCCGATGTATGGCGGATCGTCAGGATCAGCTTCAGCTGTGACGGGATCTGAATCGGGCGGCCCTCCCCCTCCACCGCCTCCTGAGGAGGGGTGAGCGGGTGGATTGTTTCCCAAAGAGGATCCGCCTGATCCTGGTGGAGCTCCACCTCCACCGGCTGAGCCGCGGGGTGAGCCGCCGCCAGTTCCCCCGCCCGCTGCGCCGGGAGGGTTATTATTGCCAGATGCCTGGCCGGCGGATGATCCGCCGGCCGCCTGCTGTCCGGCTCCAGGGCTGCCCAAGGAGGGCTGGTTGCCGTGCGAGGCTTCTTGTTGGCTGGCCGAAGCGACTGCGTCGTTCGGTGCCTCTGCTGTCGCCCGCAGCTTCTTCTGCGGCGAATGCTCTTCGGCCTCTGGATCGAGGCCATCTTTGGCACACCATTCATCAAGATTCTGCGGTCTTTTCCACGGGCGCTGCCTTTTGCGCCAGTGGACCGCCTGCTGAGGAGAAGTCTCCAAATACATCGCTCTTGCAGTGGCGGTAAGTGCCTCCTCAACAACGCGCACTGGCGTATGAGACAAGCCTCTGACCACTGGGAGAGCGAACGTCGCCCCCCAGCCGTCCCCGGTGGCTGAGCCACGGGGAGGCTCTCGGGGAGAAGGGCCCCAAATGTCCACCCAGACCTCGGGGGGTCCTTCCCAGGCGCTCCTAGGCGCTCCCCAGCGATCCCAGGCGCTCCCAAGCGCTCCCAAGCGCTCCCAGGCGCTTCCAGGCGCTCCCAAGCGTTCCCAAGCGCTCCCCAGCGCTTCCAAGCGTTCCCAGGCGCTCCCAAGCGCTCCTCGGTGCTTTCTGCACGCTCCAAGGCGCTCCCAATGCACCCAAGCGCATGGCGCTCCCAGGCGCTCAGATAGTCTCACACCGAACAGCTGGGCCGACAGTGGGACCAATGACCTCTCCTTTCTCGAGCGTTCGAACTGTGCAACGATACCCCCCTGGCGGGTTCATGTACGCCTTACTGACCTACTTCGTCTTTTCATCAAGATACGTCTGAAAGAACGCACCGATTGGAATCTTGCCCAGGTCAGGGGGCGCAATCGAAACGGCATGTTGCCTTCCGCTCGAACATCGCCCAGTGTACTGTCCACGGATCTTGCGAAAACTGGGAGTACAAACGTTGAAATGTCGTCTGTGATGTCGCGTCCAGGTCTGCCTTCAACGCGGTCACGACTTCGTCGCTCCGCATATACAGTATGTCATGCCTCCACATCGTGTAGCGCCAACCCCACCCTTTCGAAGGTACAAATTTGGTTTCCCCGGTAGGCACCAATCGGGACCGCTCTCTCAATTTGTCAGGAAAGCATCGAAAGGTCGGTCTTTCCTTCCAGGAGTCGATGTCCCCTGTATTGGAGTTGGCTGCCTTCTTTGCGGGCTGGCCATCTTGGAAGGCTGCCTCTGCTGTCCTTTTACGAGCAGTGATTTTTTTCTTCACCACGAATCTCAACGCCAGCTTCCATCTCGATATCCACATCGGAAATGACACCATTCGGGCTGAAGTCGTTATCCCCTATCCCGCCCGGCTGAGCCAATGAACAAGCCTCCCCTCTCGGCTGAGCCGGTGGGGTGGCCTTTCGAATTTTGTTGGGAAAGGCATTATCCTTGATCCCTCTCCCTGGGTTTTCCTCTCCGACTGCGTCGGAGACGAGATCATCTATGATATCGTCTGAGCGGATCGAAACAACGTCCTCCCCCGGCGGCTTAACCGCCGGGTCACCCAACGGTCGACGCATGGGTTCGGTCGATGCTCTCTCAGGCGCGCGGGGGCCGCGGCAGGCAAGGCTCGAGTAGTCGCCGCAAGGTGCCCACTCGATCCCAAGGGGGGCCGGCCGCGGGACAGCCCGCGCAAGCTCTAGAGACGAAACGGCAGCGGCACAAACATGATCAGAGGAGGAGATAGGACGACGACGAGACGACAAGGATCTCTCTGCAGCACGAGCAACGACACAATGGACCTGCTTAGCAAAATCATCCGTGTAATCTTCTGCGCTCCTGCACGCACGCCCTCTAGCCTCAACGCGCTCGCGTGCGCCATCACATCTGCGCTCAAGTCCCTCCGCAACAACAGAGGAGGTAGTAGCTATCGTCCAGGGCTTTTTCATGAAATTACCCTTGCTATCCTTTAATCCATGCGCACATCCATGCAACGCCGCCTTAACAAACTCTAGTTCTCTCATGAAACCTTTTACCTGAGGGTCTCTGCAGTAATTGCACTGGGTAGGCCACTCAATGCAAACAACGCCCCCCCGCTTTGTGCACAGCGCGGGCAATCTCCCGGAAATTCCAAAACAGGTATCTGAAATCAATCCTGATACCACGAAGCCTACGCATCGCTCTATGATTTCCAATGCGAAAATAATGCGCTTCGTTCACATATTGCCAGGGAGAGCCTCCCGTGCAAGGCATAGAACCCCACAACGTAATATGTTTCCCCTTGAACGTTTAAATACTGTTCAACGCTAGCCTGAGTCCCTCATCCGTCCTCATATCTTCCTTCTCAGTGTATCGAATCACCTTGCATGAGTTATCGACGAAATTCATTGGGTCTCCTATCCTGCTGCCACAACAGTATTCTAGCAAAAGCCTTTCCCCGGTCCACTGAGTGGCCGGGGCGCAATCTTCTCGGATCCAGAACTCTGTGTATCCAGTCCATCTACTCGGGCAATAGCCGCCATCGCTGAATTCGCCATTCGAGTTATGTTCAAATGGATGATGATATTTATTCTCTTTGTCACGCCACTTGTCAATGCGGTCAACCGTCAAACCTTGTTGGGCGTTAGCGGCATAGGTGCGGCGCCTATCACCTAACTTCTCCGGGTCGGCGGGACAATCACCGATTGCGGGCGTAAACGTAACAAGTCTCGGAACGGAATGCCATCGTTTCGAACTCTGTCCTTGTTGTGTCCATGCATCCCTTTTGTCTAGAAAGCTGGCAGCCGCAGCAGGTGGATGATGAGGAAGAAGATGGTTGTGTTTGGGAATAACTTCGATATTCTTCGGCATCAAAGTATCTGACTCTTTTTCGCTGTCCGTCATGGCAGACATTGTTTTCATTTCGCGATCAGAACGTTTCTCAGTTATGTTATCCATCTTTCTCGTTTTCTCGGAACTTCTGCTGTAACCTTCTTCGGTCATTAAAAGAGTAATGTTACCTGCATCCTCGGCTAAGCCGGATGCGCCCGCAACCGCAGCTGCGCTGGGAGCGCGTGCCCCCACGGCTTTGCCGGGGGCGGCCGCAACGGGTTTACCCTTATTGGGGCGCTTTTTCTTTTTGTTCATCTTTTTGCTAGGCATAACAGCTCCTCTCCGCAAGGACGAGCTAGGGCCCAAGCGGGGCTTCAGAACCCCCCCGGGTTTCAAGGGAAGTCCGTCTGAAAACATCGAGTCAAGATAGTCTTGGCACCGCTTGGCGGCCCAGAATTTGGGCGCAACAATGTTGACAACATATAGAACTTTAACCCGAGCGAAAGGGTCAGTCAACCTCTTGGTTCCTATTTCAGCGGCCTCGTTTTGAGTTCTTTCACTGTAGCTCAACAAGGCCGCGAGAAAACTGTTCGGACACGACTGCAGCATCATCCTATGAGTTCTCGGTAGATGCATTAGTTTCATTGACCCGCGTGCCTTGTTGACATTACAAACTGCTTGATTCTCTTCCAAGAATAGATATCGCACTGGTCTGTCAAGCAGTATCTCCCAAAGCGGCAATGCCGCTAGCAGTTCTTTGCGCAAAGCAAGGTCGGCAGCGACAATCTCTGCCTCAAGTGTACTGTGGGAAACACATGTCTGTCGCTGCGATCCCATAGACTGTCCAGCTCTGGTGTATGGGCCCCAAATGGCTTGATAACTGGCACTCGTGCTTCGATGCGTGCGAATGTCACTTGTCAGGTCTGCATCATAATATTGCTTGAACAGGACATCTTCCTTTTTGTCACCTACCCACGAAGTCTTGCGGTAATGGGAGGTACAATTGATATAGCATATGAGGCGGGAAAGATCCATGTCTTGTTGTTCTGTCCATTTTATAATACAACTGGCAGTTTGACATACAGCACGGAGCAAGTCATATCTGGCCATTCTCGCGCCATAAAGTATTTTCATCCATGCTTTTGCTGCAATGGGCTGAAGCACACCCGACTGCGTCGGCGGCTCGGGGTCATCAGGGCTTGCCACTGCGGCATCAAGGCCGAGAACTTCTATCTTCTGATCAGAAGGGCCTGAATCAACATTGATTCGCAATGCTGACGCTATGGCCTCCTCAGCCGGGGAGTAAACCTCGCCTCTGGGGCCGCCTTGGCCATCCACAAGGTCAGTAAGTTCAGGGCCAAGCGGGGTTCCCGCAGCCAGGTAAGTAGCTGGATCGGTGTCTGCTAATTGAGCATATAACGTAACACAGGATTCAAAGAACTCTGCCATGTCATATTCTATGACTTTGACTAGTTTCGATTCTCTCGGTTGATATGGCTCAGACGGCTGAGCCGCCGAGTCACCCCCCGTTTCCTCCTCGCTACTCTCGGCTGTGACGGAGGCGTTTTTCTTGACCTTGGGAGGAGGCGGGTATAAGATTGCAGGTAACTCTCTCTGCCATTCAACCGCTCGTGTTGACAGTCTATGTTCGCACCCCAAATATCTTCCAACAGCCGTTGGAGGGTCTATTTCTGTTCCCTTGGGACAGTTACAGAGGGTTCTTGCAATAGTTTCCAGCCCTCAGCGAGCTTGTCGGCAGGTCCCGACAGCTTGAAATCATCAACATAGATAATCCGAAATATTTGCAATTCTTTGTGGAAGTAACAGATGCGCCACGGACTACACTTCACAAAACTTTTTGTTGTAACGTGTCCCTCACAATGCTGCTCCCAATATCCACCTGAATCAGGGTGCCCGTACAATGAGAGATACATAGGGCATACAGGATTACGCATGTGGGACCATTATTTATGCCATTCGTCTCGAGGCAAGAAAACCCAAGTGGGGGTGCCTCCTAGCTTCGACTGGGTATAGGCCTGACGGGCGCCCGCTTGCTCGATGCTATGACCTTCGAATAGCCCGTAGGTGTCAGCTGCTTTGCAGCCTGCATTGCAGCAGGGCTGCGGGGAAGTTGAAACAATGCCACATCCTTATTCTGATCTCTGACACTCGAACCGTCAAAAACTACCCGACCTTTTTACTTGCGATCTTTGTGTCCTAACGGTAACTCCGAGTTCTTCTCAACAAGGATCGCAAAAAGCCGGCCAAAGTGGGCAGTCTTTCCCTTGAGTTCGGCAACCACATCAGAGTATTCCCTGACACCATCCTCTATCCATGTGCCTATATCACGCAACCTATCCCATGATTTTCTCAAGGCAGCTTGGGCGTCCTCATTCGCCTTGGCCTCGTCTTTTGAGACAGATCTGGCGACAGCGGCATCGATGTGGGCGCGTTGCCATTCGTTGGGAAGTTGGAAGGGTTCGTCGATGATTGAGATAAGGTCAGTAAAAGGGTTGTGAAAGTATTGCTAATCAAACCTCTCTTTTTCACGATGACTGAGATCTGTAGCTGAGCCATGCTGTAACGGCATCCGAGGCACGCTTCGCCGCGACGCGGCGGCCGCCGGACTCGAGGTCTGGCTTGCTCACGATTGTCCTCGGGCTCATCATCATCGGACAAGGGGCCCCTACCGGCTGAGCCGGAGGGAATTCCATCTCGTGCAATAGTGCCTCCGTGCCATGTCTGTTTCCACCAAATATCATCATCGTCCGAAAGATGTCCTACATGATCATCTTCCTCCGGGGATTCAGCAGCCGCAGCTGCGGCTTGGCCGCCTGAGTAGGTCGCGACGCCGCCCCGCGTCCGCTGCCGGGGGTGTAGCACAGGCTGTCTTCCTTCAAACGACGGAGCCGCTCAGCCACCTTCGGCGCTGCTAGCCTGGCCTCAGGAAGGGCCGCAAGTGGCTGTGCCACGGCGGGTTCGGGCGGAGTCGGCGGATCATCCACATCCAGGCCAATATCACGCAGAAGGCCTAGGCAAGGGCCAGGATCTTCTATCCCGAAAAATCCTCTCTTTTCTGCCTTGTATTGTTCCACGGCCTGTCGGCGTTGTGCTTGATTGATGTTAAACCATCGCCCAGGATGTATCCCAGGGTTGGTGGATTCAGGTAGCTTTTTCAGCCATTGGGCACTGTGCTTCGGGTCTGGGTCTGCGACCCACACGCGAGCGATAGACGCGCAATCGGGATCATAATAAAGAACAACTCGGATGCTGCATGTCTTTCGGCGACCTGTCAATGGAAGCTTCTGCGTCAACTCCTCTTTGGTTAGTCCAGCAACAACTTGTCTGTCCTCGAAGTATTCCATCGTGTCCAGGTTTTGAGTTGTTCGAGCAAGAAGTCGCCCTTTCCCGGGAACCCTCTCGCGCGGCTTAGCCGCTGAGAAGTTGGACTGTCTGTCCAAACGATACTCAAGTTGTGCGAGTCCCAGCTTTTGGTTCATATCTGCTGGATGGGAATCGCGCTCAGGATCCCTACCGTCGACTACCATTGGCTCGTCACCCACGCACTATCCTCCTGGGCCGTCGTCTTCTAAACCGGCCTCTGGGTCGCAGTGTGGAGCGCCCTCGCCTTCCTGAGAAGGCGGTGGCATAACAACAGCAGGATCATCGGCATTAAATAAGTTGTCCGGTCGTATACCTGTGACTGGTTGTGGTCCGTCTGGGACGGCCGCAGCTTCTCCCGCTGCAGGGATCGTGGCGGAACGTGCATCTGTCGCCGCTTTCTCGTACGCTCTTCGCAATGGGAACTGAGGCGGTTGGTCATCAGCAGTACCATCTAAGATGTTGCTGTACACCTGATCAGACTTCTCAATGGTGGGTCGTTTGCCCTCTGGGGTACGCCTTGTTTCCATGTTCAGACCGTCCAATTGTCTCAAAGGTGCAACATGACTGTCTGGTCCAACCATTCCCCCCGCTTTGTGCACATGCCCCAAGTATATTCCCGGAATCATCGTTGCGCCAGTCTTGGCAGTCCGAAACCTGGACTCAGGTGGAGGCACATAACGTACGAGGGACCCAAAGGGAAGGAGCGGAGCATCAAATCTACATCCAAAGCGTCGCTCCCAACTTGACTGTCCCTCCGCTGGGATCCCTGTGTAGTAGCATAGACAGAAATATCGGACTGCGTACGTCCAATATGGTGGTGGAAGACCAGCCTGCATGAGTAAGGCTCTGGTCCCCATCTGTACCGCGCCGTTTGCACGCTCAGCAACAGCGTCATGTTTCTTATTTCCTGGGATGGTAGGATCATGGGCAATTTTGAGCTCGTAACATGCCCTCGCAAGCTCTCTTGCACCATCTGTATTACAATACTCTAACTTCTCCTCCGGGGCTTCTAGGTTTACCAAACAAATACAAACGTGAACCGCAGACTTGTCGTGTACACCCTGAGCGGCAAGAAAATCCGCGGCTCGGTCGCGAAAAGTCACGCACGCGGTCTCATCGTGGAGTCCCCGCGAGAGTTCATCCATCGCAAACCAATGATCCATCGTCGTCAGGTGTCCGAACGAAGTGTGGTTAGCGTAGGGGCGGGGAACCTTTAGCCCTTTGTTTTGCGCCTTGCGCTGTTGCTTTCTGATGGCCTTGGCCCAATTGCATACAGAGCAGCATGGGTTCTTGGGAGTATGAGTTAGAAGGCGCGGCAGGGAGGCTGCGGCCTTTTTGAGCCGGTCGGCAAGGGTATCCGACACCTCAACCTCCGCATCGTCTGGGTCTACATCTGGCGGTGCGTCGACGTCGGCTAAGTCGACACCGTCAGCGTCGCCAACTTCACCCTCCTCGGGTCCTGGGGCCGCGTTGCACGCACTGGAGCCCAGTCCTTGATTCATCTCGTAAGGAAGGTATCCCGAGACTCCGTACCCATAAGGGCACCTGTATGCGGCAGCGCAGGCCTCGGCTTTGCCGGGCTGCTCGTCGCACTGACCGACGGCTTGACCGTGGTCGGGCAAAGTTGAAAAGCTTTTGGAGGCAGCGATGCCGGTCGGCGTCCGATTCCAAGCGCTTTCACTAGCCTTTCGAAGCGAATAGTCGAAGTAGGTGATGGTATCCGCAGAGTCTATCGATGACGGAAAAACGGGCGCGATCTCAGTCGGCCGTCCATCAGCGTAGCTGTGGGTGCCAATCAACTCATGTGCATGCAGGTCTATGGTCACGTGAGTCTGGACAGCATGGGGCGGAGGGCCTCCCGCCGATTCCACATTGTCCAGGAATGCCCTGGCGCCTGGCGTCGCGCAACACCACCGCTCGGGGGGTTCACCCCCTCAGGCGGCAACCGCGTACATCCACTGACCCAGCGCCTCTTTGCCTGATAGGGTCAAGTATGGCATATTGCCCTCGACGGCCAGGTCCACTCTTTGGCCATTGGGCAATAACAGGCAGGGTATTTGGCCTGCTGGCCAAAAGAAGCTAAAGCCGCGATCCACGCACCGCTCTCCTACCGAAATCACGCACGGGCTCTCCGGCATGACTAAAGCATTAAAACTACCACCCTTAAATTTGGGACATGCGATGCGAACTGAACCGAGGGCATTTGATTCTCCCCCAGCAGTGTTCAGAGTGATCGATTGCGGAAGCTTTCGAATCAATATCATTACACCTGCGCTTCAAATATATCTCTCCGCTATGAGGTTGTACCCGCACCCAGTATCAATGATGAAGCTCAGCGCGCCAAGATGCGCAGCGTCTTTGTCCGTGCATCCAGCAGCGGCTGCGCCGTGTGGGCCCTCTTCCCCCTCCTCAGTTCTCATCCAGAGATGCCAGACTCCATCCTGCAGGTCCGACGCTCTGATCAGAGCTTCCGCAGCAGACGCCCTCGACTGAGTAGACATCTGTCTGCGCATTTCTCCTGGGAATATCCACCTATCTTTGCCACTCGAAAGCAACTCTTTCAAGTCGTGGCGACGCGCCTTCCTCCAAGTGATGGCGGGCTCCTCAGTAGAGGGGTGAAAACGGACACGGAGATTGCATCTATCGTTATTCCGATGTCGGATGCAACTCTTACTAGGGGGGGGGGCGCACCAGTACTTCTCGATAGCGTCCCGAGAAAGAGGATACAGGAAATTCGCAAGGACATTGACGAGACTCTCGACCTGTTCCCTGCTTTTCTGGTGAAACTCACCGCCGGAGGGATTCCTGTAGTCTCCTCCGCCGGTATCAGCAACAGCTTTCAAACAATTAGGGCTGGTCTGTTTCTGCCCTGGGGGGGCCCGAAATAACGGAGCGGGGCGCGCTACGGCGCCCGAGCTGACTTGGTCAGCGGGTCTCTTCTGACCCCCCCCCCCCCCGCTTTCGATTTGACCGACGCGGGCTGCGCCGCATCCGTCGAGCAAGGAAGATAAGAAAGAGCACCCTTAACAAATTATATGTTTCATTCCTCCTGCACTGTCGGCTGAGCCGCCAGTGCGCAGCCATTGTCACGGATGCCCATCCGTGGCTTGAGCAAACCAGCATTCCTTGCCGCGCGAACATTTGCCTGTTTCCATGAAGGAGCGACAGATCGTATAGTTTCCTTTGCCTTTGCCTTTGTTATTGTCTCCATCATTTTTACGTTTGTCGGAGTTATTACTAGAGGCTCTCGGGCCACCGTTTCCTCCAGGCGATGGGACATTGGCGGCAGCGACATTGGCTTGTTTGGCTGTGCGCTCGCATCCCAAAGATTGTCCCGCGTCAAGCTTCGCTTGCTCCCATTTATCGCGTTTAAGCTTCTCAACATCGGTCAACCCTCTGTGGGCCTTATTGCAACCGTCTGCTGGTCCTCGACAATTCTTGGGATCTCGGGGCCACGCGTAGCATGGAATAGTGCTCTCTTTCCCCGCGATTGGTTGGATTGACTCCTGTTTCTGTGTTGTGTTCCTTTTCCACGTCCGCCCATCGGGGTCTGTGATCGACCCTGCCCCTTTCGGCCTCGGTCCTTAGATCTCCCTCTGGGATTCTTATCCTGGGCAGGAGCGGCATTAGACTTCTTTCCCGTACTCGGCTGAGCCGGCGCGGCATTCTTGGGCTTCTTATGATTAAAATGACAACCTTTCCCCGCATATGGGCAAGTTTCGCCCTTACGCACGTACTTACACGTCGTCTCGCCCATAGTCAATCCGCTCTTCATGACATCAGTGGGTTTCCCCAGTTTAGCTGCTACTTCTGCCGGAGCGGCTTTGCCGCCGGCATTCCTCCGGTTGTCATAACCCCCACCTCCGCCTCACCTTGCCTGCCGAGCACGTTGATTCAAGGTGCTCTCACGCACGCTGATGTTCCACTCTTCATTTTCTCGCAACATCATTTCTTCAATCTGATCAATCAGCCATTCATAAGGCTTCGCGCCATGTCCCATTTTATCCTTGGACATGTCGTAGAGCTGGCATACAAAACTCGACTTGCTAGGCTTTCTGCATTGCTCAATGAAGTGTGCATGAATCGAGGCTCTCATTTCATCAGACGGAGGTCGGGCGCCGTAGAGCTGTTGGTATACGTCTGTCCAATCATTATAGAAATGATACAGATCGGCATCTGGCTTGCGGGGGTCAATAACAACCTTGAAGATATCACGCGAAATGCGATGTTGACCCAGCTCCGACCTAACAGAACACCAATGGCAAATGGCTCGTACCATCTCGCGTCCAATTAAGAGCCTTCCCTCATTCTGGGCGCTGTATTCCATCCGAGTGATCCGTTGTAGGAAATGAATGTGATGACCAGGCTGGCTGCGATTTCTTCGCAACGCATTGAATTTCTCAATCAGATTGGTGGCGACCATGAGATCAAGACGCTGAAAGCGCCCTGCAACCTTCAATTGCTCATCGTCCACAGCTGGGTTCATAGCTTCCGTGATCCAGTGCTGCGCTGCTTGGCTCTCAGGCAACGATCCCGCGATCGCACGGACCGCATGCATTTGCCACTCCCGTATGTTTGTAACATCGGGGATGTCCAGCAAGTCAATCTTCTGATTGTTCCCAACCTGTCTCCATTGGTCCAACGGCGTACTTTCGTCAGTAACTACTGGGCCCTGCGGCACGCCAGGGCCCTGAGGCCCCCCACGGCCGCCTCCACCATCTGAGGGTCCCGAACCCCCTGGACTCCCTGGAGGCGATTCATATGGTCGTTTACCGTTGTCATCGTCGCGCGTCGACATGACCTCGGCATTTGGAGCGTCACTCTTGTCGCCCCCTTCTCCGTCTTGTCCTGCCTCGCCCGACGCCCGACGACTTAGCCGCCGTCGGCCCCGCAGGGCCACCCTTAGAAAACGGGCGGTAATTGGCAAACATATTATCGTCATTAGACCCTGTCAGTTCTATGTTGATTGGAAACCCATTCTCAGGGGTGCTCGGCTTAGCTGGGCCCTCTAGGGCAGGACCGGGAGCGGTAAAGTTGCGGCGCAACCACGGCCTCACAAGAGTTTCTGGTGACAGTAACGGCAAATCGAACGAACTCGAGGTGAGCCCTTTTCCTTTTCTACTTTCTGTATGCGGAATTGGATTCGTGATGATAGCTTTAAGCTTCATCATTCTTTTCCCAGACTCAGCTGCGTCCGCCACGGCCTCTTCTTCTCGCGCGTTGGCAGCTGACCTTTCACTCTTCTGTAGGGTACATCTGGAACATCTTCTAGTACTCGCATCGAAATGATCTTTACAAGCCGGCAAGCCGCAGCCAGCGCAATTACCCGTCCTCGGGTGTAAGCATATCGAACAACATTGGGCGACTATGGAACTCTCTGCATGAGTTTCTCCCCTTTCCGCGGGTTGAGGCCGTGCTACCGCCCTCGCCTGCGAAGTCGACGATCCCGCGTTTACTACAGTTGTCAAGTCGGACTAGGGCGGAACGGATGTTGTGCCAGACGACTGAGCCGCTGGCAATGGTCGCCTGTACGCCCCAGTCGGCTTGGCCGGCGGGCATTTTTCATTGCTAGATTGCACGCGTTGCAGGGGTGCTCTGGCCTCTTCATGCGATCTAAGTTCTTCCCGATATTGATTGTTCTGGTCAGCTATTTTCGCAGCTACTACTTGAGTGTTATCCACTTCCAGCCTGGCGTTTTTCAGCTCTTCTTGAAGGCTCTGCTTTTTCTCGTTCCGCCCTGACTAGACTGTAGCGATTTGTTCTCCTTCTACTCTAGCCGCCGCAACAGCAGCGGTGACCGCCTTGGCATCAACAGGTTGCTTAGTCGCCGCCACAACGGCCTGTCGTTCTGAAGCCATCATTTCTAGATATCTACTCTCGGCTGCTATCTCCGCCTGCCGCTTAGCGGCCGCGGTCTGATGGTACATCTGTTCCACCAGTTCTCGTTGTCGCTCTCTAGCAGCCACGGCTAGAGCGGGTCTTTCAGCCTCGAACGTCTTCCGAACTTCTGCCACGGTTGCTGCCATCTCTTCTCGATCCAGTCGGGCCCTTTCGGCCAGCTGTGCCTCGCTGGTCAGAAACTCTCGCTGGGTTTTGGCCTCAGCTAGTCTAGCCTGATCCCGAGTAGTTTGTATGAGAAGATATGCGCAGTTATGCTCGTCCATAGGAAAGCACTCTATACGCAACCATTGGATATTACACGTAGGGCATACTTCAGAGCAACTCTTGCATACTGGATGCCTACATGCACCTTCTAGCTAGTTGGCTTTACCTGGGCATCTGCTTTCCGCCTGAGGCGCGCAGTCAAAGTTTGGGTCCCAGCATGTCTCCATTATGGAGATGTTACTGTTGCTCCTTGAAGTAGATCTCGCTCCTGATCTTGGCATTTGGGGTCTTCCCCTACTGGGCGCATTCGATCTGGGGCGCGCGAACGTACCTTCCAGGGGTTTAGGTACCTCTAGAAGCTCCTCATCCCTCTCGTCCTGTCTTATTAGCTCAGTATACGAAGCTGGTTGTCCGACCATTTCCTCATCCTCAACAACAGCCGGTATCGAGGGTTGCCAATCGCCTGAGGTGACGGCAGGACGATAGAAATCTTCTTTAAGTGGTGAGTAGTCTAAGCCATAATCCTCGTTTCTCTGCTTCTTGAGTTGAGGTGCGGGAGTCCGTCCTGTAGACTCCCTGTCATGCTTCGCCGGAGTCTCAGTCCTGTCCGCCTGAGGCGTCAGGTCACTGGTATCTTCGTCAGATCCATCTGGGGACCGCCTCTCGCCTTGGGCGGGATGGTCTGCTTCCATTAATGAAGACAATTCTCGGCTCAGAGAGATTCCTTTGTTGATACAGTCAAAATCTTCCCCCATTGAGTTTATTTCATGCTCTTTATCGACAGGATCATCGCTGTCTTGGCCGAATTGTCCATTTAACGCTATTGGGATGGGAACATTTCTACTCGTACCTCCCCGTTCGCCTGGGACGCTGGGGTACACGCCTGTGGCCCCGTGGACTTCCCCTGGTCGACTGGCTTCACCAGCGGCCGGTACGATTGTATGTGTAGCATTCGGAATAGGGCTGATCGATTCCGTCGATTCGGCGATCCAAGACGAGAATGCACTTCGTCTACATCTTGCTGTTGTGCCGTTTCGCCCATGCGGGTCTGGGGTTTGTTCACGATTACCGATCGGAACTCCAGAGGGAGAGCCATATTCCGACGTCTCTACAGCCCCTTCAGTGCTTCTACCCCTAGATACCCGAGTGGCGACATTCGAAGGAAGAAGGCGGCCCTGGCCAAAACCGCTCTCACGAGGGTCACGTCCGTCGCGTTGTGCAACATAATGATCTGCGCTTCGCAAAGTGACGGACATATCATCTGTCTTATCATAGCTCATACCCGCAACGACTCAGTCGCGGGGTTCATCCGAAGTTCCTGCTTCTGGTTGGTATGACCCCGCTTCGACTATGTCGCGCGCTTCGGCTGATAACCAGTCTTTCCTCTGAGAATCGGGGTAAGATGCCAAAGGAATCAACATCTCATGTTCACTCTGCTCAGGGAGAGAAGGTGCGGGATGAGACATCGATAAGACAAGTATCCGGTAAGCAAGTTTACTATATCAGGAATGGTAAGGGAGGTGGCCGGCTGGCCAGCGACACGACGGCGACGCGGGGGCGGCCCCGCGGCGCGCGCGAGCGGGCTAGCTCGCACCTTTTTTCTCTCCTGCAAGCATACGAACAGCTTGCTTGAGTAAACAAACAGCTGCAGTATGCAGCGCAAGTTCAAGTCAGACAGTGCACAGCATGCAAGTGTAACAGCAAGCGATATTAATATGGATGAGGCGGAGAGGACCATATTTACTCCAGAGCCTCCAAGGAGGCCCCAAGAGGTCTCAAGAGGCCCCCCCATAAGCCCCTAGAGGCCCGCTAGATGCCCCCAGGACGACCCACGAGGCTCTCAGGAGGCTCCCAAGAGACCCCCAAGAGGCTCTGGAAGACCCTAGAGGCCCCCTCCCCTCTTCATCCACCTGTTCCATCTCCCTGTCCTCCTCGCATACAGGGTCGGCGGCACTGGCCGCAAGGCCTTCACAATTTCGGGCTTCAGACCATCCCGCCTCGCCGATGCTTTGGTGATGCGGCGCAATCCTCCAATCACATTTGCTCCGGCCCCGTCTGGGAGGCACTGTGCAAATCCTACCAGCCCTCTGGGCGTAGGTGATGCGGGAAGATGTACCCAGATTCAGTCACAAAATAAGGATGAACTGTAAGCCAGAATGGGCCAAACCGAATCGAGAATCGAGAACCGAAACAGAACCGAACCGGACCCAAACCGGGAAAACCAAAACCGATCCGAAGCAAGACCGAACTAGAACCGAGGGAAAACGAACCGCTCAGGAACCAGAACCAGATCGGAACTGGGCGGCCTCGGAACCGAACCGAGAGAGATCGACCTGGACGCCGCTGGCACCACAGGACCGCAGGACGACCCCTGGAGGACCACGGGAGACCAGCGGAAACTCTGAGACGGCGGGAGTGGGAGACCAGGGGCCTCTGCCTGTGGTTACCGCTCGGGGTCCCCCCCGTGGTCCATCTCCGTGGCCACTCCCCCGCGGCGCCCTCCCCCCCTCCCCCGCGGCGCCCTCCCCCCTTCCGCTGTGGCCCCTCTGCGCGGCGCGCCCCCCGTCCCCCCGAGGTCCCCCCAGAGAACGCTCGCGTCCCTCCCGAGGTCTGTCCCCATGACCCTTCCCCTTCCCCCCGGAGCCCCCAGCGCCGACCCGCACGACGAGGGGAAGAGTGAGGGAGGAGGAGGAGGAGGAGGAGGAGGAGGAGGAGGAGGAGGAGGAGGAGGAGGAGGAGGAGGAGGAGGAGGAGGGAGGAGGAGGAGAGGAGAAGGGGTCGCCCCGTGGTGGAGGTTTGTTTCATCCACTCTTGTTTCGTCCGTTTTAGATTCGTCCGTTTTTATTTCGTCCGCTTCGGTTTCGTCCGCTCTGTTTTGCGTGACTCGTGTGGAAGCTGGGGGATGAAAACCAGACGAAATAAAACCGGATGAATTTGAACAGATGAATTAAAACTGGGCGAATTTAAACCGGACAACATAAAACCGGATGAATTTAAATGGGCGAATAAAAAACGGATGAAATTAAATCGGACAAATTAAAGCCGGATGAATTCAAACGGATGAATCAAAACTGGATGAATTGAAACTTGACGAATTCAAATTGGATGGCTTTCAACCAGACGCGTAAAAACACATGGGTCCAGCTCTGGGCAACCATGTTAGATACCCCCTGGGTGGCCTGGACACGTAAAAACACAAGGTGCCGGCTCGGGACAACCATGTTAGATAAACCCCTGGGTGGCCTGGGCACTTTAAAACAATAGTCCTTGCTCGGGACAACCATGTTAGTTACCCCCCTGGATGGCCTGGACACCTAAAAGCACATGGTGCCAGCTTGGGACAACCATGTTAGATACACCCCTGAGTGGCCTGGACACGTGAAAACACGCGGTCCTTGCTCGGGACAATCATGTTAGATACCCCCCTGGGTGGCCTGAACACGTAAAAACACGTGGTTCCAGTTCGGGGCAATCATGTTAAATACCCCCACTGGGTGGCCTGGACAAGTAAAACACGTGGTTCCAGCTCGGGACAACCATGTTAGATGGGTGTCCTGGGGCCTCGTGGGGTATCCTGGAGAGGGCCAATCTACAGAAACATATGTAAGAACATAAAGATTCGTGCCCCTGGAGAGGGCCAATCTATGGGAACACATGAAAACACACGGAGTCGCGCCCCTTACCCAAATTTGTCCCGCACCTTGTGATTTATCGATCGGGATTTCAATCACTAGCGTTTCGCTAGGGACATCCTCAATTTTTCCACGCCGAATGGGAGTTTACTGTGATATATAGCCACTTATATCGCCGGCCGAAGCCGGGGGGAAAACAAAACAGTACTAAAAGAAAACCTTGGGACCCGCGCCCTTTCCAGGAACATGATCGACCCACGAACCTGGAAAGGAATGTAGAAATGTAAGGCATGGCAACGTTTCAAATACACCTGATTAGGCGACGGGCAAAAGCAATGCTGAGTCTATCGATCTTGATGTACCGTACCGAGGGCTGTGCTGTGCTGTGCCGTGCTGAATTGCGATGTGCCATGCCGCGATTGTGCTCTATAGCGTCGTGGATCGAGTCCTCCTTTGCATCCGAGTCCTGACCGAACTGATCTGGATCTTGAGCTCGAGCTGCCTGAGCACTTAGCAGCTGGACCAGAGCTACTTGACAGGGGGACATGCAAGGAGGACGCGCCGCGGAACGTCCCATGGGACGCGCCAAGCGACGTGCCAAGGGGCGTGCCATGGGGACGCACCGCGGGACGTGCCAAGGGAACGCGCTACGGAACGTGAAAATGGACGTGCCACGGGACGTGCCAAGGGACGTGCCACGGGACGTGCCAAGGGGCGTGTCAAGGGAACTGATATGGATCTTGAGCTCGAGCTGCCTGAGCACATAGTAGCTGCCCCAGAGCATTGTGGAACCCATGTGTGTTCACGCTTCCCCCGCCCTGGGGCGTTAGGAGGCATCGGTTTTCAGGCTTGCCCCGCCCTGGGGCGTTGGGAACCCATGTGCTTTCACGTATCTCCCGCCCTGGGGCATTCGGAACCTATGTGTTTTCGCGTTTGTCCCGTCCTGGGGCGTTAGAATCCATGTGTTTTCGCGCTTCCCCCGCCCAGGGGCGTTAGGAGCCCATGTGTTTTCACGCTTGTCCCGCCCTGGGGCGTTAGGATCCGATATGTTTTCACGCTTCTCGAGCCTCCTGGGGCCTCCTGGGGGGCGAAGGCAAGCGAAAACCGTTTCCCCGAGCACATATCCCAATACAGAACAGGAGGCCCATGTTGGATACCCCCTAGGTGGCCTGGACACGTTGAAGCACCTGGTTCCGCCATGCCACCCTGGGCGGCCTGGACACGTAAAACCACGTGGTTCCAATTCGGGACAATCATCTTAGATACCCCACCGGGTGGCCTGGACACGTGAAAACACGTGGGACCAGCTCTGGGCAACCATGTTCGATACCCCCCTGGGTGGCCTGGACACGTGAAAACACATGGATCCTTGATCGGGACAACCTTGGTAGATATCCCCCTGTGTGGCCTGGACACGTGAAAACACGTGAGTTCCAGCTCGGGACAACCATGGTAAATATCTCCCTGGGTGGCCTGGACATGTAAAAACATATGGTTCCAGCTCGGGACAACCATGTTAGATACACCACTGGGTGGCCTGGACACGTTGAAACACATGGTCTTTGCTCGGGACAATCATGTTAGATACCCCCCTGTGTGGCCTGGCTACGCGAAAACACATGGTTCAAGCTCGGGACGACCAAGTTAGATATCCCCCTGGGTGGCCTGGACGCGTAAAAACACATGGTTCCAGCTCGGGACAACCATGTCAGATACCCCCTCTGGGTTCCAGCTCGGGGCAACCATGTTAGATATCCCCCTTATGGGGGCCTGGACATGTAAACACACGTGTTTCCAGCTCGGGACAACCAGCTCGGGAGCACCATGTCAGATACACCCCTGTGGCCTGAACACGGCAAAAACACATGGTACCAGCTCGGGACCACCATGTTAGATACCCACCTAGGTGGCCTGGACACGTGAAAACATGCGGTTCCAGCTCGGAACCACCATGTCAAATACCCCACCCGTGTTGCCTGGACACATTAGCATGTGGTTCCAGCTCGGGACCACCATGTTAGATACCCCCTGGGTGGCCTGGACACGTGAAAACACATGGTTCCAGCTCGCACGGGATGCACTTCTTCGAACAACATGTGTCCCGCACCCTGTGATTTCTCGATCGGGATTTCAAACACCGACGTTTCGCGAGGGACATCCTCAATTTTTCCACGCCGAATAGGGCTTTACTTTGTTCTTCGTAGCAAATAATTTCGCCGGCCGAAATCGAAAGGAAACAACACTAAAAGAGAACCCTGGGCCCAAGCCCTTTCCGGGGAAAAACACGTGGTTCAAGCTCGGGACAACCATGTTAGATAGCCCCCTGGGTGGCCTGGACACGTAAAAAGAAAAAAGATTCCAGCTCGGGACAACCATGTTAGATACCTCCCTGGCTGACCTGGACACGTAAAAACACGTGCGTTCCAGCTCGGGACAACCATGTTAGATATCCCCCTGGGTGGCGTGGACACGTAAAAATAAAAAAACAGCTCGGGACAACCATGTTAGATACCCACCTGGCTGACCTGGACACGTAAAAACACGTGCGTTCCAGCTCGGGACAACCTTGGGAGATATCCCCCTGGGTGGCCTGGACATGTAAAAACATATGGTTCCAGCTCGGGACAAGCATGTGAAATACCCCCCTGCGTGGCCTGGATACACTGAATTCGCGCTCCCGCTCGAGACATCCTCGCAATTTCTTCCCTGGAGAGGCCCTCCAAGCGCCCCCCCTGTCCAGAGCAAGAAAACAACACTTTGTTCTGGATTGGGATATGTGTTCGGGTAGCGTTTTTGGGCCCCCAGGCGTTTCCTGGTAATTCGGCGTTGGGCCTGACGCCATGTCAGATACCCCCTGGGTGGCCGAAACACGTGAAAACCCGTGATTCCTGTTCGGGGAAATCATGTTAGATACCCCACTGGGTGGCCTGGACACATGAAAACACATGGTGCCAGCTCGGGACAACCATGTTAGATACACTCCTGAGTGGCTTGGACAGCTAAAACACGCGGTCCTTGCTCGGGACAATAATGTTAGATACCCCCCTGGGTGGCCTGGACACGTAAAAACACATGGTGCCAGCTCGAGACAACCATGTTAGATACCCCCCTGGGTGGCCTGGACACGTAAAAACAAATGGTGCCAGCTCGGGACAACCATGTTAGATACACTCCTGAATGGCCTGGACAATTAAAACATGCGGTCTTTGCTCGGAACAATCATGTTAGATACCCCCCTTGGGTGGTTTGGACACGTAAAAACACGTGGCTCCAGTTCGGGGCAATCATGTTGGATACCCCACCGGGTGGCCTGGACAAGTAAAAACACGTGGTTCCAGCTCGGGGCAACCATGTTAGATACCCCCCTGGGTGACCTGGGACGTCTGGGGGCCTCCTGGAGAGGGCCAATCTATAGGAACACACGTAAAACACACGGACTCGTGCCCCTGACCCAAATGTGTCCCGCACCCGGTGATTTATCGATTGGGAGTTCAAAAACCATCGTTTCGCTAAGGATTCCCTCAAATTGCCCACGCCGAATGGGACTTTACCTCGTTATCAATCGCAAATAATTTAGCCGGCCGAAGCGGGGGGGAAACAAAACAATACTAAAAAAGAACCCTGAGCCCGCGCCCTTTCCGGGAATATCCGTGTTGCGCGTAATCGGAAAAACAGGAACTGCATGCCCACGAGGGGGAGGTGGCGGGCGAGGAGGAGGATGACCGGGAAGAGGAGGATGAGAACGAACAGCAGCAGCAGGAACAAAAGCGGAAGGATAGAGAGGAATAAGGGGACCAGGGGTCGGGAGATCGCAACGAATCACCGACGCATCGCCGACGCAGGCGCGATGCATAGGTGATGCACGCGCGAAGCGCGAAATAAAACAGGACGAACTTAAACCGGGCGAATGGAAAACCGGACGAATCGAAACAGGAAGCAAAAATCCGAAGAGACGCCGAGAGGCAGCCAAGAGGCCTCTGGCCTTTGTGCTCGCTCTGCTCCCCCTCATCCTCCTTATCTTCCATTTCTGGCTGTTCCTCCTCCTCTTTCCTCCCTCCACAGTCAAACAATATGGGTGCTATTCTCCTTCCTCCACCGAAGCTTTGCGGAAGATCTTTACACGGAGGATGTCAACAACTGTTCTTGCTTTACGTTTTGTTGTGCAATCCGATTGTTTCCGGCGTTTCAAAAAGGTGCTGCCGCTACAGCGTAGGCCTCCTTCTCGGATCGGCGCTGTGCTCCCGTCGTTCAAAATTGCAATTATTGTGGTCCCCATGATTATTTCCAATTCCCAATTTCCCATCCTCCGCTCAATTTTCTGACTCCAACCCCGAACTTTCCGACTCCGCTCTTCTCCCCGACTCCGACTCCCAACCGATTCCAGCTCCCATCTCTCCGATTCCGGTTCTCAACTCTCCAACTCAATCTCTGGCTCCCAACCGATTCCAGCTCCCATCTCTCCGACTCCGGTTCCCAACTCTCCGACTCAGTCTCCTAATCTTTCGACTCCAACACCCAACTCTCCGATCCAAGCTCCCATCTCTCCGAATTCAGCTCCAATTTTCCCACTCCGACGCCCGTCTCTCTGGCTCCGTCTCTCAATTTCCCGCTTACGGCTGCCAACTTTCAGAATCCAGCGCCCGTCATTCCAACTCCAACTCCCGCGATCCCGACTCCAGCTCCCTACTTTCCGACTTCGGCCAAATTCCGAGCTCAGAATTGTGGCGTTCTGGCGCACACGCCGTTTCCTACACGGGACGCCTTCTGGGAGTATTTTACACCGGGCGAATATAAACTGGATGAACTTAAACCGGGAGAATTAAAACTGGATGAACTTAAATCGGATGAGATCAAGCCAGATGAATCTAAACCAGCGAATTCAAATCAGATGAAATTAAACCGGACGAATTCGAACCAAATGAATTTTAACGGACGAAATCCGCCGGCCCCCTTGTGGGGCCACCAGGCTGTAGGGCGAAGGTTCGCAGTTTCCTGTACCAGTTGCAGCTTCCAGTTTCCACTGTTACAATTCTGCTTCTTGCTGCTTACTGTTCCTTGTTGACTTCTTGCTGCTTACTTTCCCTTGTTGATGGACCGCGCGAGGGGGGAGGCCCAAAACGGGCATTTCTACCACGCCCACATCGTTTGAAGGAGTTTCTGTGGAACTCACGTCATCCTCACCCCCGGCGCGAAGAGCACGAGTCCAGAGCGGCCTCCGGTACCGTTTCCGGACGGATCCGCTGGATCCGGTGACGAATCCCAAACCGGCGCCCTCGCTTGAGACATCCTCGCAAAACCGGCCCCGGGGGAGGTGCCCAGAGGAGCCCAGAGCGGCCTCCGGCACCGTTTCCGGACAGATCCGGTGGATCCGGTGACGAATCCCAAACCGGCGCCCTCGCTTGAGACATCCTCACAAAACCGGCCCCGGGGGAGGTGCCCAGAGGAGCCCAGAGCGGCCTCCGGCACCGTTTCCGGACAGATCCGATCCGCTGGATCCGGTGACGAATCCCAAACCGGCGCCCTCGCTTGAGACATCCTCACAAAACCGGCCCCGGGGGAGGTGCCCAGAGGAGCCCAGAGCGGCCTCCGGCACCGTTTCCGGACTGGATCCGCTGGATCCGGTGACGAATCCCAAACCGGCGCCCTCGCTTGAGACATCCTCGCAAAACCGGCCCCGGGGGAGGTGCCCAGAGGAGCAGAGCGGCCTCCGGCACCGTTTCCGGACGGATCCGCTGGATCCGGTGACGAATCCCAAACCGGCGCCCTCGCTTGAGACATCCTCGCAAAACCGGCCCTGCTTGGATGGCCGCGGCGGTTGCTAAGTACTTAACATACTTACTACGCTAAGTTAAGTACTTAGTAAGTAGTTAGCGGACTTAGCTAAGTACTTACTCAGTCATTACTAAGTGGCCCACTTAGTAATGACTTAGTAAGTACTTAGCTATCCACTTATAACCAGTTAGCTAAGTGCTTAGCGCACTTAGCTAACCACTTATAACCGCTTATAGCTAGTTTGCTAAGTAGGTTATAAGTGACTTAGCGGTTACATTGCACTTGTTATCCAAGGGCCATGCACAGGGAAAAAAGGTAAATCCACGTCTTGAAAGAGCTGAGTTTGTTCGTTGAGCGCTGCAGCGCTACAAATTTTGCATTTTGATTCGGAGTCGGTGTCCTGGATTTTTGCTTTAAAAATGAGAAGCGCTGCAGCGCTGCCTTCGGATTTATATGAACATGAAGCGCTGCGTGCGCTGAAGATGAAGCGCTGCAGCGCTGAATGTTGAGTTAAATGCATGTTTTCTAGTTGCACGTTGTTCGGATCTTCATTTTCGCCCAGCTCCGTTTGCAAGGAATTTGAATGCACATGTCAATTATGTTTTGTTGTATTCGTTGTTTTTTCAATGGTCGCATTGAGCGCTGCAGCGCTCCAAATTTGATAGCACGTATGTTACTTTGCGCTGCAGCGCAAAAAAATGGTTGTCGTCGTGATGCCGCATCGCGCTGCAGCGCGTGCGCGCTCGTGCTTCATGGGCCTCGGGCTGCAGCCCAGATCAACATTTCTGCTCGCAAATTGCATGTCCATGCAAGTCGATGTTCACGCGCACGCCGCGCGACAGCTTGTCTCAAGCTGCGGCCGCGCGCCGCATCCGCCGTCGCGCCCGCGGGCTCGCACGTTGCATTCGGCGCTATATATAGCGCTGGCATGGCGCTGCAGGCGCGTCAGGAGGAGCAGATCTTGCAGTACATCGAGGAAAGCAATTCCTCGGGGAGGTTGGCATCGGGGTGGGATCAACTGAAGGAGTTCCTGCTGGCGGAGGGGCTAGCGTATTACCAGCAGGTCCCACCGAACCAGATGGGCATCGACATTCGGAACCGCAGCGGTTCGTTAGTGAACCCTGCGCGGGCTCGCAATTTAGGCGCGAAGATTTGCGCCCAGGGCTTCGTCTTGGCCAAGACGGCTGCAGCCGCTGCCTTCGAGGCCCCGCAGGGGGCGCAGTTGGAAGAGACCGCGATGGCGAACGACCCCCTTTCGCGGCTCAGCGGGGGTCGGTGCCCCCCGCTGGACTCATTGCGGTATACGTCAGTGGGCGGCTCCCACACGAACGTCTTCCTCCGCTGCGTGCTGGCCAAGGCGCCGACCACAGTGAAGGCGCTGGCAGACTCTCGGGACAACATCGACTCCGAAAAGCTGTGCGCGTTGCACCCGCAACTTGCGACGGCAGTCAAAAAGGGCCTGACGTGGTTGATCATCAAGCACGCGGTGGCCAAAGTGAAGGGCCTCAAGAACTTCGTGCAGAGGGCTTTGAACGCCGACGTCAGGGAGGCGGTTCACGAGACCGAGATCATTCGGTCAGGCTGCAGCCTATCCCCACTATAGTATATAGCGGCATGTAGTAAGGACCAGGATGATGCACGAGGAGGGTGATGAGTGGGAGCGCGTTGGGGAGGAGGTGAGAACGAGGAGCAGGAGCATTATATCTTACCGTGCTGCAGCACTTGATCGGCTCGGCGCTTGCTGCAGGCAGGTGGGCGGATGCTCTTGGCACACAGCCTCGCTGAGGGTTCCAGCAAGCCCGATTGGCGCGACATCGCCGAGCAAGCGGGCCACGCGAACCCACCTTGCAAGGCGTGGATCGCTGACTTGTGCAAGTTTGTTGAGCTCGGGCCACAAAACGGAGAACTTCTCCGTGAAATAGATGAAGCCCTCAAGACCTTCACGAATGTGGACGTCTCGGGGCAAACTTTGATGTGCGGCTCTGAATTCTGGCGCAAGTTGAATTCGATTAAATGGGGGAAGCACCAGGAGTCGTACCCGCATGTCGTAGCGGCGCTCGTGAAGGCCAACTATTCAGGCGAGCACGTGGTGGATAGCATGTGCAGGACCATCCATAAGCTTGTCGGCGCCCCCTTGTAGTGACATGCGCTGCAGCGCATCTATGCATTGCGCTGCATTGTTAGAACTGCGTACCCACCCCTCCCCCCTCCCCCGCACACACACACGCACCGTTACATTGCTTTATTCCCAAACGCAATCGCTGAAGCGATGGGCGGATCAAGGCAAACGAGATCGTCCACGTCGCGTCCCGCAAGGCGGACGTGGCTGCGGCCGACAACCTCATGGCCGATGCAAGGTCGCTCGTGAAGAGGTTGGATATCGGAGCGGAGCAGGGCTTCTTGCACATCACAAAGTTGGATGTCCGCTGTGCCATGCACCTGGTGAAGAAGCGAGCGCCAGGAGACCGCACTTTCGGATGCGTAGCAGATATAGCACAGGTATCTTCTCACGCCACCTTTCGTGTGCTCCTTGTTTCCCTCCCTCCCTGCTTTTCGCCATTCAATGTCGCTGCAGCGACCCTCCAGAGAGGTCTTACTCCATGAGCTCGGGGAGCCAGCCCAGCTGCAGATGAAGAGCTTGGGGATCGAGTTCGGCAAGGCGGTGCAGACCGACAAGCAAGGCGATGGCGCACCCGAGTTCCCAGCGAGCGCCGATGCAGACGCGCCGCGCGCGGCAGCGTCGTCGGCCGCTGAGCTGAAGAGCAACGTCTTCCGCATGCGGCGTGCAGGGTTCGACGTGGGGAAGCACATCGTCCAGAAGAAGGAGGTGGATGACGTTTTCGAGGTGCTCTCCATCTCGGAGAATGGGATCACCGCTCAGAAGAAGTTGTACGGCGACCTGGTGGGCGAAGAGATCTCCATTGCGCGGCTGCAGCCACCCCGCCGCCCGTGCAGGGAGCAGGGGGGGGAGGAGGAGGTAGTAACTGCGATATTGTATTTCCTGTACTTAAGTTGCAATGGGTTGGTCGATGCGCTGCAGCGCACGGAGCAGTTAGCCGAGCGGGCGGATTGAAGTAAACATATTGCTCGAGAATTACAAGTTGACGTCCAGGGTGCAGGAGCAGTTGCCGTTCACGAAGGAGCACTTGCCGCCAGCCCACGAGGGTTGGGCGATGGACGCGTTCAAGGGGGCATGCAACATGGCGCTGCGGCTCCAAGCGCTGAAGTACCAGGCGAACATTTTGCACTTGGAGATCCTGCAGGACCCACCTGCCGTGCGCTGCAAGCGAGCGTTCAAAGTGGGTGAGCTCGTCAGACTTGTGCTTCCGCAATCGTCCGCGCCCCCCTCCGACGACGCCGCGCTGCAGCGCTGCGCTGAGCACGAGGTAGCGAGGATTTCGGGGCACGTCAGGCCGTAGCGACGAGGTCAGTGATGTTACCGACTGCGCGCCATGTAGCTCCACGCGGTGGGAGTGGTCGCATTTCAGCCTCGTCCACGCGGGTCAGCACGGGCTGCGTTGCGGAGAGCATCTCGTTGGGGAAGGTTGGCCTCTACGAGTTCTTCGTGGGCCCGCAGTTCGCAGGGCCCCCCGCTGAGGGGTCGCGGGGCCCCGACGCCTTTGTCAGCCCCTTCTGGGTGGTGGCAAAGTCCGACTCAGAGCCCAACATGGAGCTCCGAAAGGAGACCGTGACGTTCGGGACAGGCGTCAACAAGGTGCAGGTGGGGGTGCCCCAGATGCATAACACTTGCGCCCTGTCCGCGGGCGACTTCCTGGCGGTGAAGCCGTGGCCGCGGCTGCAGCCGCGGCCAGCCAAGAAGCTCAGGACGGCCTGAGCTGGCGATATAGAGGGACCACGCGGGAGGATGAGGCAGGAGGGAGGGGTGATGCGGAGGAGGAGGAGGAGGAGGAGGCAGGGTAAGGTTTGGCATAGGGAGGAGGATGAGGGGGCTTAAGGAGCGGCGAGCGCACATGACGGCACCGAGCGTGGCCCTCCGATTGGTGTAAACAGTGTGCGGGTTGGTGCGAAGTGCGATACTTGCCGCGGCGCTGCAGCGCGCGGAACGATTCGTTGCGCCAGCATCGTCGCTGCAGCGACTGCACAATATTGGTGCTGACATCAGCCTTTCCCACAGACATGCCGCTGCAGCGGCTTCGTCATCACTGTTGTGCTCGATGTGATCGTTGCTCTTCGCTTCATCTTTCACATGCGCTGCAGCGCACCTCATCATGAGCACCTCGTCCGCGCACATGTTGCCTCATCATTCCATCGCAGCAATTTTGGCGCTGAAGTGCGACCGCGCTCGGGCTGCAGCCTCGGCGCGCCGCGCGCGCGATGGCGACGATCAAGCGCGACTGCGTCGTGTTGCACGACAACCGTACGGGGCGCGAGCTGGTCGCGGCCGTCGAGGTCATCGGAGACCGCGAGTGTATCACCGTGACCACCGCAGGTTGGAGCAAGTGGGCGTGCGGCAAGGCTCAGGGCTTGCGAGGCACGATGTTCCTAACGTGGCTGAAAAATCAGCGCGCCGCGTCGTCGGGGCCAACGGCGCCGACGACGCTCTTCGCTGCAGCGGAGCCAGGCCGCCGCCCGACCACGCGGTCAGGCCGCGCCAGTCGCCAGGTTCCAGTGGACAAGTGCTTCAAGACAGTGCAGCTGCCGCCGTTTGGCGATACTGAGGCAACAGAGCTGCAGATTGTCATTCCCCCACCTCATAGGGGGGGGAGGGACAAGCTGCAGGTGGTGCTGCACGAGAAGGGCGTAGAGTACATCAAGGCCAAATTGCTTCAGGAGGCGGCGGAGGCGGCAGAGGCGAGCACGGTGCTGAAGCGCCCGCGGCGCCACGAGACCGACGTTCCTTGCGGCACCCGCATCTATTGGGTGCAGCGGCTCCAAGCTTGGCGGGCCGTCCGCACAGACTGCGGTTGCAGCAGGACGGCCTTGTTCCGCACAAACCGCGGCTGCAGCAAGGATGACGCTGAAGCGGCCGCGGCGAAGTGGTGCACCGCCGAACTCAAGGATTGCGAAGCGGATGAGCTCCAGGAGATGGAAGCGGAGGCGGAGGGCGATGCGGAGGGGGAGGAGGCCGACTCGGACTGAGCTGCGGCGCGCTCGGTCGACCGCATCGCTGGGGCGTGCGATCACGGTCGGCAGTGCGATTGAGAATGGCAGCGAGGAGGACGAGCACGAGGACGAGGGCGAGGAGGAGAAGGAAGAGGAGGATTGGGATAATAATTGCGGATTGTTGGTGGATCCCCCCAATGTTCGCTACTGTTGGTGTCATTGCGAATCGTTGGTATGATCAAGCGTGCTGCAGCACGACGACACTACGATCAAGTGTGCCTCTCACGCGTTGCCGCCGTCGATGTGTGACCTCACGGCGCTGCAGCGCTGACTTACGTTTCGTGTGTTTGGAGTCCATCGTGCTGCAGCGCTGATTTACGTTCGGGTGTCTGGCGTGCCGATATCAGATTTTTGCGTCGCGCTGCAGCGCTGACTTACATTTTGTGTGTCTGGCGTGTTGATGTAGCGCTTCGATCGCGCTTGCAGCCCGCATGTTCGCTTTATGTTATTGCATGTGGTTCGCAACCACCTGTGATCAGAACATCAATGGCTGCCAACATGAGTGCAGCGACGCCGCCATGGCGGCTTCCCTCGGAGCCAGTGCCGCCGCCGAAGGCGAAGTCCGCTGCATCGGATGCGACATATGCGGCTACTCCCCCTCCTCCGCCGCCGCCGCCGCCACCACCGCCTCCGACGTCGACGAGGACCGCGGCTGCAGCCGCCAGTGATGTGCCAGCCCCGCGCGCGGCTGCAGCCGCGCGCAAGCGCGATGCTGATACCAAGGTTGGCATGTGGAAGCTTGTGTGCGACATGATTCGGGAAGCGCTTCAGCGCGGGGACCGCGAGGCAGCGTTTGCGCTGGCAGTCCAATACCACGTCGCGAAGAAGCCGCGGAAGTGACGGGCGCGCGGCGCGCGCGCGGTCAGTGCTGCAGCGCCACTGTTTCAGTCGGATACAGCATCGCGACGGCGGCGACGGCGACAGAGACAACGACGACGGCGTTAAAGACGACGTAATTCAGAGCAGTGCATGCAGGAGAAGAAGGTGGAGGGAGGATGATGACGAGGAGGAGGAGGGTGAACAGGAGGACGACGACATTGAGGACGACGTTCTGGCACGCCCTCATTTTCACAGGTTCCCACCGCTCGCTGCCAGCACCTCGGAGCAGGGGAAGGGGGAGCAGGATGATGATGATGATGATGAGGAGGAGGAGGAGAAGGAGGCCGAGGACGAGGAGCATGACGAGGAGGAGGAGGAGGAAGACAACCAGTTGGCACCCATGCCCCGCCCCCTGATCCTTCTGCCTATTCCTGCCTCCGCATACTCCCTCTCCTCCTCCTCCTCCTCCTCCTCCTCATCCTCCCTCTCATTCTCCTACTCCTCCTTCTCCTCCTCCTTCTCCTCCTCCTCCCTCTCCTTCTTCTCCTCCTCATCAGTGTCCTCCTCCTCCTCCTCCTTCTCCTGCCCCCCCTCCTCCCCCCCCTCCTCCTCTCCCTCCAATCCTCCTCCTCCCCCTCATCCTCCTCCCCCTCCTCCTCCTATCCTGAGGGGGCAGCCCTGGGGAGGTCAATCCAGTCGTTGGCCTTCGGAGGTTCAGTTGGGGGTGAGGTTAATTTGCGGGGTGATGTTACTTTGGGGGGTCAGTCGATTGGTTAGCAGGGGTCCATCGTCGTCAGCGTCGTCGCCATCGTATTCGTCGTTGGCACCGCCGCTGTTTTTTGTTCCGCGCAGCTGCAGCTGCAGCTTCGCGCGCTGCAGCGTCGCGCGCCCGCGCGCCCGAGTGCAGCTTCAGCTGCAGTGACGGGACTGGTTTCCACCACCACCATACCATATGTTGGAGAAGGAGGAGGAGGAGAAAGAAGAGGAGGAGGAGGACCTCTCCCTCCAACTTATGGTACTGGTGGTGGAAACCAGGCCCATCATGCAGCTTGGCGAGCTGCAGCCTCGCTGCAGCGATGGCGTCGCTCGAGGAGTTCGACAGCTACGACGAGGACTTCGAGGAGTTCGACAGCGACGACGGCAGCGTCGGCCGCATGCGGCCGACGCCGCCTGCGGCGCCGCCGCCAGGCGCGCTGCTCGCGGCCGCGGCCGCGGCCAAGGCGCGGCCGCGGCCGTCGCGCGCCGCCCCGTATGGCAGCGTCGGCCGCGCCTTGGGCAAGGGCAAGGACAAGGACAAGGACAACGTCGGCGGCCCACCTTGCGCCTTGGGCAAGGGCAAGGACAAGGACGTCGGCGGCCCACCTTGCAGAAAGGGCAAGGGCAAGGACAAGGGCAAGGACGTCGGCGGCCCACCTTGCAAGGGCAAGGGCAAGGACAAGGACAAGGACGGCGGCGGCCCACCTTGCAAGGGCAAGGGCAAGGACAAGAGCAAGGGCGGCAAACTTGTCCAAGGGCAAGGGCAAGGGCAAGGGCGGCAGGGCGGCTGGTTCAACAGGGCGCAGCAGCTCTGCGAGCTGCTGCTGGCGGGCGAGTACGCCGACGCCGCCGCCCTGGCCGAGGAGTACTACGCTGGCCCAGCAGAGGTCTGGGTCGGCCAGGGCGGCGGCGTCGGCGAGGAGGCCGCCGAGGAGGCGCAGGCGCCGAGGGGCGCCTCATGAGGAGGGCGGAGGCCGCGGATGAGGCCGCGGAGGCGGAGGCGCTCGGCGGCGGAGGCGGAGGCCGCGGAGGCGGAGACGCCCTCGGCGCTGCAGCGCCCACATGAGAGCCGCGGCGCGCCACCGCGGGGCATGGGGGGCCGCCGCGGAGCATTCCACTACGTGGGCGACGGAATGGGACGGTAACTCAGTAGAGGTAGACAGGGGGAGAGGGGGGACTATAGTAGAGGTAGACAGGGGGGAGACTTGATATACATAGGGAATGCGAGGGGGACGATGGAGACGCAGCGTGGGGGTGGAGTGAAGACACATTGGAGAGAGACGGTAGACAGGATGCCCGCTGCAGCGGGTATACACTCTCCCGTGAGCGAGGGGGACAACGAACGCATAGTGATAGGATACATGCTGTAGCAACCCAACATGTAAGATCAATGGGGGCAATGGGGGGGTGGATTGGATCAGTTCGCGAGCATAGCCTGCCGACGCATGCATGTGTTTTAGGCCAGGTTATATTTCGTGCGCCAGATCGCGTGGTGCGCCCGCGCTGTCGCCCAGAAAGGCGCTCCGATATCTTCATCACATCTATCTGCCATCGTCGACGTTCACATCCTGATCCGCTGACAGTTTTTTGCATGGGCTGATGTGCCAGGGGTCGGCCTTGGATTGGCCAGGAAAGTTTGGGGGCACTTGGGGGGGTCCTGGGGCACTTCAGATGGCAAACAGCCTCGCATCGCATCGCCCTTCGCCACTCTCCCTGCTCCCCTTCAGCACAGTTCGTTGCGCCGCCGAGTAGCTCCCCCCATGGCCTCCTGGCAGCCTCACCAGCTCCCATCAGCCTTGTCCTCAGCAGTCTCGAGCCATCGCGACGCTGCTGCAGCAGAGCCGCGAGCGTAAATCTTTGCAGTTGACAGCGGTGTCGGCATCGTCAACCTCGTCGCGACGCTGCTGCAGCAGCGCCGCGTGATGTACTTCGCGCCTCTCTTAGTTTCACTCCCACCTCGAAATCAGCAGTGTGGACAGTGTTCTGGGACTGCGTGGGTGGGCGTCGGGGCGGGCTGGAGTGCTGGATGTTGGCATCAGGATGGCTGATCTGAGGTCGATTGGGAGCTTCGGGTGAAGCGATCTGAGAGCGTCGGTGCCCCTCTGCAGAGGTGATGCTGTCTGACAGCGGCGTGTCTGTTCAATAGCCCCCTCTATAGAACAGCCACGCCCGTGTCTGTTCAATAGCCCCCTCTATTGAACATGCCATGTTCAATAGCCCCCTCTATTGAACAGCCACGCCCGTGTCTGTTCAATAGCCCCCTCTATTGAACAGACACGCCTCTGTCGATGTCCCAGCTGCCTATGTCCCAGCTGCCATCGAGGCTCCCGCAGGGGGGGTGTGGGGTTGTAGGGGGGGAGGGGAAGGGGGGGGGGGGGGGGGGGGGGGGGGGGGGGGGGGGGGGGGGGGGGGGGGGGGGGGGGAGCGTGGGGTGGGGTGCAGTATTCGCGTTCGGTATTTGCTCCTGATCACACTACGCGCATCTCCTGGATCCGTCCCCAGGAAACTGCGCCAACCCCAAAGCCAAATAGCCCATTTACCGCGCCCTCCTCGGACACCTTCCGTGTCCCTCCTGTGTCTGCCCGCCCGCCCGCTCCCGGGCTCCCGTGTATACCTATCCGTCTCCCGCGTCTCTCCCGCGTCTCTCCCGTGCCCCCTCCGTGTCTCCACATGCCTTCCGCGCGCCCCCGCCCGTGTCCCTCCGCACCGCTTCCGCATCCGTCCGCCCGCTCGCCCCCGAACTCCCGTGTCCCTCCCGTGTCTCTTCCGTGCCCCCCCCCCCCCGTGTTTCTCCCATGTCCCTCCCACCCCTCCGTGTCTTTCGCACCGTCCCTTCCGTGTTCCTCAAATGATCATGCATCTCCCCCCGTGTCCTGCCCGCCCGCCCGCCCGCGCTCGTGTCCTTCCCTCCCGTGTCTCCTCGCATCTCCCCCCGCCCCCCCCCCCCCCCTCGTGTCCCTCATTATCTCCCTCCTCTCCTTTCCATCACTCTATATCTCTCTCCCTATTGCCCACTACCATGCGTTCCATCATGGTGCGCATGCATAGCGCTGCAGCGCTTCATGTTACTTTGTGACGATGATTTCTGCTGAGCGCTGCAGCGCTCACGTGTGTTCCTTAATTGCATGCGATCGTTGCGCTGCAGCGCATCTGTACTGTTGTGGCCTCTCTTCCACCTCAGCAGCCGGGTGCTGCAGCTCTCGCAGTGTGGGAGGCCCTTCCCCTCGGAGCGTCCGCGCACCCCCTCGCCCTCGCGGAGGGCATCATGTCTGCCGCGGCTGCGGCCACACCCATCAACCACATCCTGGATAACCTGGACAGCTGCGACGCCTTCTTCGCATCGCAGATCGGCGTCATCGCCGCCGACGCGATGGCGCAGAGCCAGTCCGCCTTGCCCATGAGCGTGCAGCTGCAGCTTCACAACTTGGGGACGATCGGGGCTGCCCAAGCAGCTACCCTGCAGAATCGAATCACCGCGTCGGGCTTCGCGGACAGCCACAAGGCGCGCCTCAGCGCCGCGCTGGCCGCGCGCGTGGGCACGGCGACGCCCGCGCTCCAGATGCGCGTGCAGACGCTCGCGTCAGGGCGGTGCTATCCATCGTGCTTTGCACATCGGACCGCCGAAGTGTTATTCACAGGTATGGTTTAATTGTTTGTTCTGTACTTTATGTATGTTACCATGTTCATTTTTCAAATGTACTTATGTTAGCATGCTGCAGCATGCCTGCGTCGATTCGTAGGCTGGTGGGCTTTACCATGCAGGACTGGGGTGTATTTCGCGACCCCAGCCAGAGCATCGTCGCGAAGGTGCGCGCGTTGATCAAACGTTGCTGTGCCATCGGCTTGACGGTTCCGAGCGAGAACACGCTGAAAGAGTTGGCGGCGTTGATGGCATGCGCCCATCTTCCAGACGCAAACCCTGGGCAGCTCTACGGGATCGTGACGGAGATGAAGGTTTGGGATTCGGCGGGAACGCCTAACGCAGACGCAGCATATCGCACTGACTGCAGCCAATGCGATGCGGCGCGTCAGCGTTAGGGTTTCCCGACGAGTCGCCCTTTACAGGGTCAGTTCTTGGCGAGCCGCAGGGGCGCGACGGGGCAAGCGGCGACAGTGACTTGGAATTTCCCAGCAGATCCACGGCAGCTCCCTCAGCACATCTTCGACGCGGCGTACACCGATGCGGACCCGCCGATCGATGTGACGCGCGACCTCGCCAACGTGGTATCGCATCTACGAGGCTGCTGCCACCCCGTCATGCGCTGCAGCGCTGATTGTTCTGGATGTATTGGGTGCTTCGGTGAGCTCGGTCCTTTAGGTCCACCTCGCATAGAGCATGATAGGTTTCATGCTACGCGTGCGCCGCTGAAGCGGCCTGCGGGTCTCATCGCCATCAAGGCTCGCGTGCCTCTCAGGCTGACCAACAAGGGCTTGCGGGCTGCCGCCCCACCGCATCAGCCGAGCACTGCCATTGTGCCATGGACACCATCGGGGTCACCCTCCGTGCCGCCTGCAGCGCCAATGCAACCCATTGACGCGATGGCCGTGATGCAGCAAATGCTGGCAGCGTTTGCGCCACCGCCATCGCCGCCCAACGAGCTGCAGCTGCAGCTCTTCCCGCGCCGCCCTGCGGCGCCCACGGCGAGCCCCCCCGCGAGTCCCCCCGCGATTGGTGATTCGCCAGCTGGGCCAGCATTGTCAGCGGCCGCGCCAGATGCTGCTGCAGCAGCGCCAACGCCGCCAAACGAAGATGCTGCTGCAGCAGCAGACGGAGACGAGGATGCTGTGCTGCAGGCGATCGAGACCTTGGCTGCGGGCAGCGCGAAAGGCGAGCTGCCTCGCACGGGCAAGGGCAAGGGCACGGGCAAGAAGGGCAAGGGCAAGAGCGCGATCAAGGGCAAGAGCAAGACAGGCGCTGGCAAGGGCAAGACGGCGACCAAGGGCACGGCCAAACCGAAGGCCAAGGGCAAAGGGAAGGCCAAAGCCAAGGCCAAGGCCAAGCCCAAGGGCAAGGCGGCAACCAAACGGGGCCAAATGGCACTCGGGTGCAGCAAATGCCGCTACCTGCCGAATGGCTGCGGCACGTGCCGCGACCCGAACTTCACTGGCCGTCGCGGCAAGCCGTGAGCGCGCAACGGGCACTGTCGGCATATGGAGGGGAGGATGAGGATTATGAGGGCGAGGAGGAGGATGGGTAGGATGATGAGGAGGATGAGCATGTGGAGGAGAAGGAATGAGGAGGATGGTGAGGATTAGAGCGAGGTTGGATGGAACGCTGGCCGATGATATGAACGGTAGTGGCGATGGTCTTGCCTGGCGGTCGCGCGGCTCGCACGGACGACGAGGAGGATGAAAGTCAAATATGTTGACGGGTTCTCTTGGATGCGGGCGCTGCAGCGCTGGCGCCTTTGTGGTCAACGTTTGCATCGCCACCATGATCACGATGCAGCGCTGCAGCGCTCGCTTTCCTGGATGGTGGCGTAGATATTGCGTGCTGTTGTGTTCCGATGCAGCGCTGCAGCGCCTGTCAGACTTGTGGTGCCGCTGTAGCGTTGGCGCGTTTGTGAGTGTGCAGTTGCAGCCGCGGTGTCCATGTATTGCGTGACGTGCTCGTCTTGAGTGCCAGTCGTTCCTCGTCGATACGCGCTGCAGCGCCATCATTCGTGATGTCGAGCGTTGTCTCCCGCGTGGTTGTTGCCAAGTCACGCGCTGCAGCGCTGTGATTCGCTCATGTTGCGCGTTGCCGATGGCATGCCCTCCTCCCCCTCCTCCTCCTCCTCCTCCTCCTCACTTGGCTCGCGCGTCGCAGTCGCCATCGTTCGCTGCAGCGGGTGCTGGCAACGGGCCTCCCCCGCCTCCTCACTGGGCTCGCAATGGCGGCGCGCCGCTGCGACAAGCCGTTCGAAGCGCAAGCGCGCGCCGACCGTCGCGACGAGTTGCGCGAGGCCCGCGCGAGAGCGACGGCGACTGCTACAGCACAGGTGAAGGAGGCGCGGAATAACGCCAGGAAAGCGGAGAAGCAGGTGCAGATCCGCACCGCGGAGCTGCAGGTGGATGAGGAGGCGGATGAGAAGGAGGACGGTGGGGTTCATGAGTGTGGCAGGCTACTCCCCCGCTGCAGCGGGGGAGAAGGACGACAGGGGGGGTGATCAGGAGGAGGTGGAAGGCGATGATGTGGGAGGATGAGGAGTATGAGTAGCAGGGTCGGGGTCAGGTGGGCATCGCCGCTTCGGACGTGGCCAACCAGAAACTCAACGAGGCGTTGACCTCGCTGCGGAACGCCAAGAAGATGAAGGTGACCTGAGTGAGGTCGGCCTCGGCGACCGCCTGCTGAAGCATGCTGGTTCGATTGATTGGTAAAGGCTGGAGGGAACGTGGTTGAGCGTGTTGTTTGAGTTGCGCTGCAGCGCTTCTCCGTGGACCACGGTTGAAAGTTTTCGCGCGGATCCTGATGTGTTAATGTGTTGCGCTGCAGCGCAGTTTCGCTTGCAGTTTCCCGTTGGATGGTGATGTGGCGGATGATGAGGGCGAGTGATATTGATGCTGTTGACGATGAAGGTGATGGTGACGGGGAGGATGAAGGGACGGGAGACGGGTGATGAGGAGGATGGGTAGGTTGAGGAGGAGGATGGGGAGGATGAGGGGGCGCACGAGGCGGAGGAGGAGGAGGGGGGGGAGGAGGAGGAGGAAGAGGAGGAGGAGGAGGTATAGGAGGGGGAGGAAGAGGAGGAGGACGAGGGGGATGGCGAGCAGGATGGAGGAGGAGGAGGACGTTCGCGCTGCAGCGCGTCAGATTGTCATCATTGAACGTTAGCGGCGCTGTAGCGCCATGTGCTCCCAGACTGTTGCTTTGCAGTTAGCGCTGCAGCGCGCATTTGGTTGCTCTCCACGCGGTGCAGCCTCATTTCCATCCGTAGTCGCCGTGGCCCCTAGCGGAGGGGCCCCTCCGCGCGCGCGCAGCGACGGAGGCAAGCTTGCCTCGGGAACGCGCGCGATGGCGGCAGAGGACGACCGCCCAGCGAAGCTGCGGCGTCTGTCCCGCCTTCGCGCGGAACTGCCATTCATGCATTGTAGTGCGATGGCGCAATTCCTGGCGTCCGTTAAGCGAGACGGAACCCCCGAATTGGGATCCCGACGCCAGGATATCAGAGACGCTCGGGAGCTCATGGTCGGCGAGAACACGCCGTACGGCAAGCTCCACCAGAACATGGTAGTCGGGCAGCACACGGTGGAGATCTGCAGTCCAGCAGCAATGCTGTGGTATTGCAGCGCCCTCCCCGCGATGCAGCCTCTGTGGCAGCGGGCGCTGGAGCTGCCACGCCCGTGGCACATCATCATTTACGGCGATGAAATAGGCGCTGGCAACGCGCTGGCGCACGTGCAGAACCGCAAGCCCTGGGGCACCTACTGGACGATCGCGGAATTCGGCCCGCAGGCGCTTTCGTCGGAGGACTTTCGCGATAGCGTCGCTGCAGCAACGATATATGCGGGGGGGGAGGGGGGTAGAGAGAGAGATAGAGATAGAGAGAGAGAGAGAGAGAGAGAGAGAGAGAGAGAGAGAGAGAGAGAGAGAGAGAGAGAGAGGCGCTGCAGCGCCAGTTGTGCTGCGATTTGTTCGCAGGATGCGTGGTTCCAGCTCGCGACGATGCGGGCCAAGACCGCGAACGACATCCAGCCGCACGGACTGACGATGCTACTGGACGCAATCCTCGCGCAGTTCTGGCCTGATCAGGGGCGCAACTTCAGCGCAGGCATCAGCTTGCGGCTGCGCCCCGACGGCGCGACGGAGCTCATCCAGATGGACCTCGGAATTTACATTCAGCCGCTGCAGCGGTCGCCGCATAGCACCCAAGATTAGTTAGCATACATGTGCACATGTATATATACATTACGCCTTCTTGCGTCGCTGCAACGGCTCTGTCGGATCGCGGACGAGGATGCAATACACCGCTTGATCGGAATGAAAGGTTCGTCAGGAATCAAACCATGTTTTATGTGCCGCAACGTGTTCTTGAAGGGCGAAGTTCGGGATATAGTTGCTTCTGATGCGACGGGTGTCGCTGTTCACCACTCGGAACCAGATGCGTCGCGGCTGCAGCCGATGACGGCGCCGTTGATCGATGCCATCTGCAACAGATTGATCGAAAGGGGTCAACATCATGAACAAGGGCGAGTTCCAGGAGTTGGAGCGCCGACTTGGCTGGAACTGGGACCCCCATTTGCCTGAGCGGGTTCGGAAACTCAAGCCGCTCGAGACAGTCATGTTTGATTGGATGCATTGTATTTTCGTCAACGGTACATATATCATTCTGGTGTTCCAAATGTTTCGAAGGTTGAAGGGTTACTGGGCGCGCGCAGACGCATATTTCCAGGACTGGTCGTTTCCAGGGTGCCACTCCATCTCCCCCGACACGTGCGCGATCTTCGGCGAGAAGCGCGTGAGGTCCCACGTTGACAGCAATCATTTCAAGTGTACCGCCAGCGAGGGGCTCACAACCATGCAAGTATCATTGCATGCTTCGCGCCCCCGCCAGACCAATAATACATGCGCTGCAGCGCGCGTGAATTTCTGTAGGATATGTACTGCACCCCTCTTGTTCGGACATGCGTTCGCGCGGGCGGATTGACGTGTTTCTTCAGGGAGGTGGCTAGCGACGCTGCAGCGCCTGCAGTCCGATCTGCTTGCGCAGTGTTCGAGGCGCACACGATCGTTGTGGCAGAAATCCTACGAGTATCCAGGCGTCAGGCAGACGCGGATAAGCTGCAGGCTGCGGTTAACATGTTTTTGCTGTCATACAGCAGCGTCTTTGGCAGGGAAACGATGGCGCAGAAGTTCCATTACCTGCGCCACTTCGCCAACTACGTGAGGCGTTGGGGCCATGTGGCGCTGCCGTCGTGCTGGGTTTTGGAGCGCAAGCACAAGACCAGCAAGCGCTTTGCGAACGCTCTTCAGGCGGGGGCTGCAGCCTCCAGCGGCTGGGGCGCCAATGTCCTGAAGAGCGTCACCGAGCGGCACCTGTGGCAGCTCATGGATGGCGGCACCTTTAAGGTTAACTGCTTGGTTAACGCCACCAGGCCGTCCAAGGCCATCCCGCGCGAACTGCTGCAGCAGTTCGGGCCTGCGGACTTTGTTGCGTCCGCTGCAGCGCGGCGCCGCTACCACGACGTCAAATACGGCGACGCCGTGCTGTTGGAGGACGGAGGAGGGGAACACATTGCGGCCGAGGTGTTGAAACACCTCTCCTTCACCAAGAACGGCCACTACTATGGCTTGAGCTTGGTCCTGCCCTACTTCTTCAAGGAGAAGCTGCACCCGCGCGCCTCCGCGCACGTGCTTGGCGGCGATGCCGACGCCTTTAGGGCGCACACGGCGAGCATCGTGTGCTCGCTCGCGTGGGCGCCGCGCGAGGGCGGCGGCATCCGAGTGGCGCGCCCGATATGGTCGCAGCCGCGGTGGTGCGCTTTAGCTTAAAACGTGGATTCCTTACTGGCGCTGCAGCGCACTTTTTTACATTGCTAAATGCTTCGGTGCTGCAGCACCTGAACGTTGCATGGTCGACGACTCCTCTACTCCGCCTTGAAAACGTGGATTCCTTCTGCATAGCGCACCTTTTTCATTGACACTTCGGTGCTGCAGCACCTGAACAGTGCATGGTCGCCGATTCCTCTCCTCCGCCTCGTTCCTCCTCCTCTTCTTGCGCTGCAGCGCTAATGTCGTTGATCAGTGGTGCGGTCGTTCAAACTCCTCCTTCCCCGCATCCTCCCCCTTCTCCCCCTCCTCCTCCTGCTCCTACTGCTGCTCCTCCTCTTCATCTTGCTCCCCCTCCCCCTTCTCCTCTCCCCCCCCTCCTCTGACGAGGGGGGGAGGGTGGAGGAGGGGGAGGGGGAGGAGGAGGAGGAGGAGGAGGAGGAGGAGGAGGAGGAGGAGGAGGAGCATGAGGAGGAGGAAAACGACGAGATAGCTCAGAGCGAGAGGAGGATGGGGAGGAGGAGGGGGGGGGGGGGAGGAGG
>CAUYUJ010009569.1:207500-239352 GCA_963575745.1 Prorocentrum cordatum | reverse complement strand
GCGACGCCGCCATGGCGGCTTCCCTCGGAGCCAGTGCCGCCGCCGAAGGCGAAGTTCGCTGCATCGGATGCGACATATGCGGCTACTCCCCCTCCTCCGCCGCCGCCGCCGCCACCGCCGCCTCCGACGTCGACGAGGACCGCGGCTGCAGCCGCCAGTCATGTGCCAGCCCCGCGCGCGGCTGCAGCCGCGCGCAAGCGCGATGCTGAGACCAAGGTTGGCATGTGGAAGCTTGTGTGCGACATGATTCGGAAAGCGCTTCAGCGCGGGGACCGCGAGGCAGCGGTTGCGCTGGCAGTCCAATACCACGTCGCGAAGACGCCGCGGAAGTGACGGGCGCGCGGCGCGCGCGCGGTCAGTGCTGCAGCACCACTGTTGCAGTCGGATACAGCATCGCGACGGCGGCGACGGCGACAGGGACAACGACGACGGCGTTAAAGACGGCGCAATTCAGAGCAGCGCATGCAGGGGAAGAAGGTGGAGGGAGGATGATGATGAGGAGGAGGAGGGTGATCAGGAGGACGACGACATTGAGGACGACGTTCTGGAACGCCCTCATTTTCACAGGTCCCCACCGCTCGCTGCCAGCACCTCGGAGCAGGGGAAGGGGGAGCAGGATGATGATGATGATGATGAGGAGGAGGAGGAGAAGGAGGCCGAGGACGAGGAGTATGACGAGGAGGAGGAGGAGGAAGACAACCAGTTGGCACCCATGCCCCGCCCCCCCGAACCTTCTGCCTATTCCTGCCTCCGCATACTCCCTCTCCTCCTCCTCCTCCTCCTCCTCCTCCTCCTCCTCCTCCTCCTCATCATCATCATCCTCCCTCTCATTCTCCTACTCCTCCTTCTCCTCCTCCTTCTCATCCTCCTCCCTCTCCTTCTTCTCCTCCGCATCCGTGTCCTCCTCCTCCTCCTCCTTCTCCTGCCCCCCCTCCTCCCCCCCCTCCTCCTCTCCCTCCAATCCTCCTCCCCCCCCTCATCCTCCTCCTCCTCCTCCTATCCTGAGGGGGCAGCCCTGGGGAGGTCAATCCAGTCGTTGGCCTTCGGAGGTTCAGTTGGGGGTGATGTTACTTCGCGGGGTGATGTTACTTTGGGGGGGTCAGTCGACTGGTTAGCAGGGGTCCATCGTCGTCAGCGTCGTCGCCATCGTATTCGTCGTTGGCACCGCCGCTGTTTTTGTTCCGCGCAGCTGCAGCTGCAGCTTCGCGCGCTGCAGCGTCGCGCGCCCGCGCGCCCGAGTGCAGCTTCAGCTGCAGTGATGGGACTGGTTTCCACCACCACTATACCATATGTTGGAGAAGGAGGAGGAGGAGAAAGAAGAGGAGGAGGAGGACCTCTCCCTCCAACTTATGGTACTGGTGGTGGAAACCAAGCCATCATGCAGCTTGGCGAGCTGCAGCCTCGCAGCAGCGATGGCGTCGCTCGACTGCGACGAGGACATCGAGGAGTTCGACGTGCTGCAGGACGTCCTGCAGGACGACGACGGCGGCGTCGGCCGCATGCGGCCGACGCCGCCTGCGGTGCCGCCGCCAGGCGCGCTGCTCGCTGCCGCCAAGGCGCGGCCGCGGCCGACGTCGCGCGCCGCCCCGCATGGCAGCGACGGCCCACCTTGCAAGGGCAAGGGCAAGGGCAAGGACAAGGACAACCTCGGCGGCCCACCTTGCAGCAAGGGCAAGGGCAAGGACAAGGACAAGGACGGCGGCGGCCCACCTTGCAAGGGCAAGGGCAAGGACAAGAGCAAGGGCGGCAAGGGCAAGCTTGTCCGCGACGGGGACCAGCAGCAGCGGCGTGGCGGCTGGTTCAACAGGGCGCAGCAGCCCTGCGAGCTGCTGCTGGCGGGCGAGTGCGCCGACGCGGCCGCCCTCGCGGAGGAGTACTACGCTGGCCCAGCACAGGTCTGGGTCGGCGCTGGCGCCGAGGAGGCCGCCGAGGAGGCGCAGGCGCCGAGGGGCGCCTCATGAGGAGGCCGCGGAGGAGGCCGCGGAGGAGGCCGCGGAGGCGGAGGCGGAGGCGGCCGCCGAGCGCCGAGGGCGCGCCGAGCGCCGAGGGCGGAGGCGGCCGCGCCGAGCGCCGAGGGCGGAGGCGGCCGCCGAGCGCCGAGGGCGCGCCGCCGAGCGCCGAGGGCGGAGGCGGCCGCCGAGCCCCGCCGAGCGCCGCCGCCGAGGGCGGAGGGCGCGCCGCCGAGCGCCGCCGAGGGCGCTGCAGCGCCCGCATGCATGCGCCCGCATGCGGGCGTCACATGAGAGCTGCGGCGCGGCCGCGGAGCATTGCATTTGTGGTGGGCGACGGAATGGGACGGTAACTCAGTAGAGGTAGACAGGGGGAGAGGGGGGACTATAGTAGAGGTAGACAGGGGGGAGACGTGATATACATAGGGAATGCGAGGGGGACGATGGAGACGCAGCGTGGGGGTGGAGTGAAGACTCATTGGAGAGAGACGGTAGACAGGATGCCCGCTGCAGCGGGTATCCACTCTCCCGTGAGCGAGGGGGACAACGAACGCATAGTGATAGGATACATGCTGTAGCAACCCAACATGTAAGATCAATGGGAGCAATGGGGGGGTGTATTGGATCAGTTCGCGAGCATAGCCTGCCGACGCATGCATGCGTTTTAGGCCAGGTTATATTTCGTGCGCCAGATCGCGTGGTGCGCCCGCGCTGTCGCCCAGAAAGGCGCTCCGATATCCTCATCACATCTATCTGCCATCGTCGACGTTCACATCCTGATCCGCTGACATTTTTTGCATGGACTGATGTGCCAGGGGTCGGCCTTGGATTGGCCAGGAAAGTTTGGGGGCACTTGGGGGGGTCCTGGGGCACTTCAGATGGCAAACAGTCTCGCATCGCATCGCCCTTCGCCACTCTCCCTGCTCCCCTTCAGCACAGTTCGTTGCGCCGCCGAGTAGCTCCCCCCCATGGCCTCCTGGCAGCCTCACCAGCTCCCATCAGCCTTGTCCTCAGCAGTCTCGAGCCATCGCGACGCTGCTGCAGCAGAGCCGTGAGCGTAAATCTTTGCAGTTGACAGCGGTGTCGGCATCGTCAACCTCGTCGCGACGCTGCTGCAGCAGCGCCGCGTGATGTACTTCGCGCCTCTCTTAGTTTCACTCCCACCTCGAAATCAGCAGTGTGGACAGTGTTCTGGGACTGCGTGGGTGGGCGTTGGGGTGGGCTGGAGTGCTGGATGTTGGCATCAGGATGGCTGATCTGAGGTCGAACGGGAGCTTCGGGTGAAGCGATCTGAGAGCGTCGGTGCCCCTCTGCAGAGGTGATGCTGTCTGACAGCGGCGTGTCTGTTCAATAGCCCCCTCTATTGAACAGCCACGCCCGTGTCTGTTCAATAGCCCCCTCTATTGAACATGCCATGTTCAATAGCCCCCTCTATTGAACAGCCACGCCCGTGTCTGTTCAATAGCCCCCTCTATTGAACAGACACGCCTCTGTCGATGTCCCAGCTGCCTTCGAGGCTCCCAGATCGCTTCGGTATTTGCTCCTGATCACACTTCGCGCATCTCCTGAATCCGTCCCGCGCCCTCCTCGGACACCTTCCGTGCCCCTCCTGTGTCTGCCCGCCCGCCCGCCCCCGAGCTCCCGTGTATACCTATCCGTCTCCCGTGTCTCTCCCGCGTCTCTCCCGTGCCCCTTCCGTGTCTCCACCTGCCTTCCGTGCGCTCCCGCCCGTGTCCCTCCGCACCGCTCCCGCGTCCGTCCGCCCGCTCGCCCCCGAACTCCCGTGTCCCTCCCGTGTCTCTTCCGTGCCCCCCCCCCCCCCGTGTTTCTCCCATGTCCCTCCCACCCCTCCGTGTCTTTCGCACCGTCCCTTCCGTGTTCCTCAAATGATCATGCATCCCCCCCCGTGTCCTGCCCGCCCGCCCGCCCGCGCTCGTGTCCTTCCCTCCCGCGTCTCCTCGCATCTCCCCCCGCCCCCCCCCCCTCCCCCCCGTGTCCCTCATTATCTCCCTCCTCTCCTTTCCATCACTCTATATCTCTCTCCCTATTGCCCACTACCATGCGTTCCATCATGGTGCGCATGCATAGCGCTGCAGCGCTTCATGTTACTTTGTGACGATGATTTCTGTTGAGCGCTGCAGCGCCCACGTGTGTTCCTTAATGGCATGCGATCGTTGCGCTGCAGCGCATCTGTACTGTTGTGGCCTCTCTTCCACCTCAGCAGCCGAGTGCTTCAGCTCTCGCAGTGTGGGAGGCCCTCCCTCGCGCTTCCCCTCGGAGCGTCCGCGCACCCCCTCGCCCTCGCGGAGGGCAGCATGTCTGCCGCGGCTGCGGCCACACCCATCAACCACATCCTGGATAACCTGGACAGCTGCGACGCCTTCTTCGCATCGCAGATCGGCGTCATCGCCGCCGACGCGATGGCGCAGAGCCAGTCCGCCTTGTCCATGAGCGTGCAGCTGCAGCTTCGCAACTTGGGGACGATCGGGGCTGTCCAAGCAGCTACCCTGCAGAATCGAATCACCGCGTCGGGCTTCGCGGACAGCCACAAGGCGCGCCTCAGCGCCGCGCTGGCCGCGCGCGTGGGCACGGCGACGCCCGCGCTCCAGATGCGCGTGCAGACGCTCGCGTCAGGGCGGTGCTACCCATTGTGCTTTGCACATCGGACCGCCGAAGTGTTATTCACATGTATGGTTTAATTGTTTGTTCTGTACTTTATGTATGTTACCATGTTCATTTGTCAAATGTACTTATGTCAGCATGCTGCAGCATGCCTGCGTCGATTCGTAGGCTGGTGGGCTTTACCATGCAGGACTGGGGTTTATTTCGCGACCCCAGCCAGAGCATCGTCGCGAAGGTGCGCGCGTTGATCAAACGTTGCGGTGCCATCGGCTTGACGGTTCCGAGCGAGAACACGCTGAAAGAGTTGGCGGCGTTGATGGCACGCGCCCATCTTCCAGACGCAAACCCTGGGCAGCTCTACGGGATCGTGACGGAGATGAAGGTTTGGGATTCGGCGGGAACGCCTAACGCAGACGCATCATATCGCACTGACTGCAGCCAATGCGATGCGGCGCGTCAGCGGTAGGGTTTCCCGACGAGTCGCCCTTTACAGGGTCAGTTCTTGGCGAGCCGCAGGGGCGCGACGGGGCAAGCGGCGACAGTGACTAGGAATTTCCCAGCAGATCCTCGGCAGCTCCCTCAGCACATCTTCGACGCGGCGTACACCGATGCGGACCCGCCGATCGATGTGACGCGCGACCTCGCCAACGTGGTATCGCATCCACGAGCCTGCTGCCACCCCGTCGTGCGCTGCAGCGCTGATTGTTCTGGATGTATTGGGTGCTTCGGTGAGCTCGGTCCTTTAGGTCCACCTCGCATAGAGCATGATAGGTTTCATGCTACGCGTGCGCCGCTGAAGCGGCCTGCGGGTCTCAACGCCATCAAGGCCCGCGTGCCTCTCAGGCTGACCAACAAGGGCTTGCGGGCTGCCGCCCCACCGCATCAGCCGAGCACTGCCATTGTGCCATGGACACCATCGGGGTCACCCTCCGCGCCGCCTGCAGCGCCAATGCAACCCATGGACGCGATGGCCGTGATGCAGCAAATGCTGGCAGCGTTTGCGCCACCGCCATCGCCGCCCAACGAGCTGCAGCTGCAGCTCTTCCCGCGCCGCCCTGCGGCGCCCACAGCGAGCCCCCCCGCGAGTCCCCCCGCGATTGGTGATTCGCCAGCTGGGCCAGCATTGTCAGCGGCGGCGCCAGATGCTGCTGCAGCAGCGCCAACGCCGCCAAACGAAGATGCAGCTGCAGCAGCAGACGGAGACGAGGATGCTGTGCTGCAGGCGATCGAGACCTTGGCTGCGGGCAGCGCGAAAGGCGAGCTGCCTCGCAAGGGCAAGGGCAAGGGCAAGGGCACGAAGGGCAAGGGCAAGAGCGCGATCAAGGGCAAGAGCAAGACAGGCGCTGGCAAGGGCAAGACGGCGGCCAAGGGCACGGCCAAACCGAAGGCCAAGGGCAAAGGGAAGGCCAAAGCCAAGGCCAAGGCCAAGCCCAAGGGCAAGGCGGCAACCAAACGGGGCCAAATGGCACTCGGGTGCAGCAAATGCCGCTACCTGCCGAATGGCTGCGGCACGTGCCGCGACCCGAACTTCACTGGCCGTCGCGGCAAGCCGTGAGCGCGCAACGGGCACTGTCGGCATATGGAGGTGAGGATGAGGATTATGAGGGCGAGGAGGAGGATGGGTAGGATGATGAGGAGGATGAGCATGTGGAGGAGAAGGAATGATGAGGATGGTGAGGATTAGTGCGAGGTTGGATGGAACGCTGGCCGATGATATGAACGGTAGTGGCGATGGTCTTGCCTGGCGGTCGCGCGGCTCGCACGGACGACGAGGAAAATGAAAGTCAAATATGTTGACGGGTTCTCTTGGATGCGGGCGCTGCAGCGCTGGCGCCTTTGTGGTCAACGTTTGCATCGCCATCATGATCACGATGCAGCGCTGCAGCGCTCGCTTTCCTGGGTGGTGGCGTAGATATTGCGCGCTGTTGTGTTCCGATGCAGCGCTGCAGCGCCTGTCAGACTTGTGGTGCCTTTGTAGCGTTGGCGCGTTTGTGAGTGTGCAGTTGCAGCCGCGGTGTCCATGTATTGCGTGACGTGCTCGTCTTGAGTGCCAGTCGTTCCTCGTCGATACGCGCTGCAGCGCCATCATTCGTGATGTCGAGCGTTGTCTCCCGCGTGGTTGTTGCCAAGTCACGCGCTGCAGCGCTGTGATTCGCTCATGTTGCGCGTTGCCGATGGCATGCCCCCCTCCCCCTCCTCCTCCTCCTCCTCCTCACTTGGCTCGCGCGTCGCAGTCGCCATCGTTCGCTGCAGCGGGTGCTGGCAACGGACCTCCTCCGCCTCCTCCCTGGGCTCGCAATGGCGGCGCGCCGCTGCGACAAGCCGTTCGAAGCGCAAGCGCGCGCCGACCGTCGCGACGAGTTGCGCGAGGCCCGCGCGAGAGCGACGGCGACTGCTACAGCACAGGTGAAGGAGGCGCGGAATAACGCCAGGAAAGCGGAGAAGCAGGTGCAGATCCGCACCGCGGAGCTGCAGGTGGATGAGGAGGCGGATGAGAAGGAGGACGGTGGGGTTCATGAGTGTGGCAGGCTACTCCCCCGCTGCAGCGGGGGAGAAGGACGACAGGGGGGAGGATCAGGAGGAGGTGGAAGGCGATGATGTGGGAGGATGAGGAGTATGAGTAGCAGGGTCGGGGTCAGATGGACATCGCCGCTTCGGACGTGGCCAACCAGAAACTCAACGACTCAACGAGGCATTGACCTCGCTGCGGAACGCCAAGAAGATGAAGGTGACCTGAGTGAGGTCGGCCTCGGCGACCGCCTGCTGAAGCATGCTGGTTCGATTGATTGGTAAAGGCTGGAGGGAACGTGGTTGAGCGTGTTGTTTGAGTTGCGCTGCAGCGCTTCTCCGTGGACCACGGTTGAAAGTTTTCGCGCGGATCCTGATGTGTTAATGTGTTGCGCTGCAGCGCAGTTTCGCTTGCAGTTTCCCGTTGGATGGTGATGTGGCGGATGATGAGGGCGAGTGATATTGATGCTGTTGACGATGAAGGTGATGGTGACGGGGAGGATGAAGGGACGGGAGACGGGTGATGAGGAGGATGGGTAGGTTGAGGAGGAGGATGGGGAGGATGAGGGGGCGCACGAGGCGGAGGAGGAGGAGGGGGGGGAGGAGGAGGAGGAAGAGGAGGAGGAGGAGGTATAGGAGGGGGAGGAAGAGGAGGAGGACGAGGGGGATGGCGAGCAGGATGGAGGAGGAGGAGGACGTTCGCGCTGCAGCGCGTCAGTTTGTCATCATTGAACGTTAGCGGCGCTGTAGCGCCATGTGCTCCCAGACTGTTGCTTGGCAGTTAGCGCTGCAGCGCGCATTTGGTTGCTCTCCACGCGGTGCAGCCTCATTTCCATCCGTAGTCGCCGTGGCCCCTAGCGGAGGGGCCCCTCCGCGCGCGCGCAGCGACGGATGCAAGCTTGCCTCGGGAACGCGCGCGATGGCGGCAGAGGACGACCGCCCAGCGAAGCTGCGGCGGCTGTCCCGCCTTCGCGCGGAACTGCCATTCATGCATTGTAATGCGATGGCGCAATTCCTGGCGTCCGTTAAGCGAGACGGAACCCCCGAATTGGGATCCCGACGCCAGGATATCAGAGACGCTCGGGAGCTCATGGTCGGTGAGAACACGCCGTGCGGCAAGCTCCACCAGAACATGGTAGTCGGGCAGCACACGGTGGAGATCTGCAGTCCAGCAGCAATGCTGTGGTATTGCAGCGCCCTCCCCGCGATGCAGCCTCTGCGGCAGCGGGCGCTGGAGCTGCCACGCCCGTGGCACATCATCATTTACGGCGATGAAATAGGCGCTGGCAACGCGCTGGCGCACGCGCAGAACCGCAAGTCCTGGGGCATCTACTGGACGATCGCGGAATTCGGCCCGCAGGCGCTTTCGTCGGAGGACTTTCGCGATAGCGTTGCTGCAGCAGCGATATATGCGGGGGGGAGGGGGGTAGAGAGAGAGATAGAGATAGAGAGAGAGAGAGAGAGAGAGAGAGAGAGAGAGAGAGAGAGAGAGAGAGAGAGAGAGGCGCTGCAGCGCCAGTTGTGCTGCGATTTGTTCGCAGGACGCGCGGTTCCAGCTCGCGACGATGCGGGCCAAGACCGCGAACGACATCCAGCCGCACGGACTGACGATGCTACCGGACGCAATCCTCGCGCAGTTCTGGCCTGATCAGGGGCGCAACTTCAGCGCAGGCATCAGCTTGCGGCTGCGCCCCGACGGCGCGACGGAGCTCATCCAGATGGACCTCGGAATTTACATTCAGCCGCTGCAGCGGTCGCCGCATAGCACCCAAGAGTAGTTAGCATACATGTGCACATGTATATATCCATTACGCCTTCTTGCGTCGCTGCAGCGGCTCTGTCGGATCGCGGACGAGGATGCAATACACCGCTTGATCGGAATGAAAGGTTCGTCAGGAATCAAACCATGTTTTATGTGCCGCAACGTGTTCTTGAAGGGCGAAGTTCGGGATATAGTTGCTTCTGATGCGACGGGTGTCGCTGTTCACCACTCGGAACCAGATGCGTCGCGGCTGCAGCCGATGACGGCGCCGTTGATCGATGCCATCTGCAACAGATTGATCGAAAGGGGTCAACATCATGAACAAGGGCGAGTTCCAGGAGTTGGAGCGCCGACTTGGCTGGAACTGGGACCCCCATTTGCCTGAGCGGGTTCGGAAACTCAAGCCGCTCGAGACAGTCATGTTTGATTGGATGCATTGTATTTTCGTCAACGGTACATATAACATTCTGGTGTTCCAAATGCTTCGAAGGTTGAAGGGTCACTGGGCGCGCGCAGACGCATATTTCCAGGACTGGTCGTTTCCAGGGTGCCACTCCATCTCCCCCGACACGTGCGCGATCTTCGGCGAGAAGCGCGTGAGGTCCCACGTTGACAGCAATCATTTCAAGTGTACCGCCAGCGAGGGGCTCACAACCATGCAAGTATCATTGCATGCTTCGCGCCCCCGCCAGACCAATAATACATGCGCTGCAGCGCGCGTGAATTTCTGTAGAATACTGCACCCCTCTTGTTCGGACATGCGTTCGCGCGGGCGGATTGACGTGTTTCTTCAGGGAGGTGGCTAGCGACGCTGCAGCGCCTGCAGTCCGATCTGCTTGCGCAGTGTTCGAGGCGCACACGATCGTTGTGGCAGAAATCCTACGAGTATCCAGGCGTCAGGCAGACGCGGATAAGCTGCAGGCTGCGGTTAACATGTTTTTGCTGTCATACAGCAGCGTCTTTGGCAGGGAAACGATGGCGCAGAAGTTCCATTACCTGCGCCACTTCGCCAACTACGTGAGGCGTTGGGGCCATGTGGCGCTGCCGTCGTGCTGGGTTTTGGAGCGCAAGCACAAGACCAGCAAGCGCTTTGCGAACGCTCTTCAGGTGGGGGCTGCAGCCTCCAGCGGCTGGGACGCCAATGTCCTGAAGAGCGTCACCGAGCGGCACCTGTGGCAGCTCTAAGGTTAACTGCCTGGTTAACGCCACCAGGCCGTCCAAGGCCATCTCGCGCGAACTGCTGCAGCAGTTCGGGCCTGCGGACTTTGTTACGTCCGCTGCAGCGCGGTGCCGCTACCACGACGTCAAATACGGCGACGTCGTGCTGGTGGAGGACGGAGGAGGGGAACACATTGCGGCCGAGGTGTTGAAACACCTCTCCTTCACCAAGAACGGCCACTACTATGGCTTGAGCTTGGTCCTGCCCTACTTCTTCAAGGAGAAGCTGCACCCGCGCGCCTCCGCGCACGTGTTTGGCGGCGATGCCGACGCCTTTTGGGCGCACACGGCGAGCATCGTGTGCTCGCTCGCGTGGGCGCCGCGCGAGGGCGGCGGCATCCGAGTGGCGCGCCCGATATGGTCGCAGCCGCGGTGGTGCGCTTTAGCCTAAAACGTGGATTCCTTACTGGCGCTGCAGCGCACTTTTTTACAATGCTAAATGCTTCGGTGCTGCAGCACCTGAACGTTGCATGGTCGACGACTCCTCTTCTCCGCCTTGAAAACGTGGATTCCTTCTGCATAGCGCACCTTTTTCATTGACACTTCGGTGCTGCAGCACCTGAACAGTGCATGGTCGCCGATTCCTCTCCTCCGCCTCGTTCCTCCTCCTCCTCTTGCGCTGCAGCGCTAATGTCGTTGATCAGTGGTGCGGTCGTTCAAACTCCTCCTTCCCCTCATCCTCCCCCTTCTCCCCCTCCTCCTCCTGCTCCTACTGCTGCTCCTCCTCCTCATCTTGCTCCCCCTCCTCCTTCTCCTCTCCTCCTCCTCCTCTGACGAGGGGGGGAGGGTGGAGGAGGGGGAGGGGGAGGAGGAGGAGGAGGAGGAGGAGGAGGAGGAGGAGGAGGAGCATGAGGAGGAGGAAAACGACGAGATAGCTCAGAGCGAGAGGAGGAGGGGAGGAGGGGGGGGGCGGGGGGAGGAGGAGGAGGAGGACGAGGAGGAGGAGGAGGAGGAGGAGGAGGAGGAGGAGGAGGAGGAGGAGGAGGAGGAGGAGGAGAGATGAGAGACGCTAGAGGAGGAGGAGGAGGAGGAGGAGGATGAGGAGGGGATGGGGGGAGGAGGAGGACGATGGAGGAGCGGAGGGTTAGGAGGACGAGGAGGAGGATGAGGAGGAGGAGGACGAGGGAGGAGTATATGATGATGACGAGAGGAGGAGGGCGAGAGGAGGAGGCGGAGAGGAGGAGGAGGAGGAGGAGGAGGAGGAGGAGGAGGAGGAGGAGGAGGAGGAGGAGGAGGAGAGGGAGGAGGAGGAGGAGGAGGAGGATAGAAGGAGGGGGGAGGAGGAGACGCCGCCCGCGCGCGTGCGGCTTACAGGCCGCGCGGGGAGCGCGCCCTCCCTTTTCCCTTTGCTTCGCGGCTCGGGATCGCCATCGAAAAACATATCAAGACATGTTTTTCGATGGCGACCCCGAGCCATGGGGCATGTCTCCTCTCGGAGGACCCCTCGGGGATGTCGGGGATCCTCCTCGACATCCCCGAGGGGTGGGGCGGGCTCGGCAGCCATCGGCCCGTCGCACGTCGTCGTCCCCCAACCCTCTGGGTTGTGGACGACGGCTACGTGCGGTGGGCCGCTCTGGCTGCCGAGCGGCGCGCGGGGCCCCCCCGCCGCCCGCGCCAGCGGCAATGCCGCTGGAGATGGCGGCGCAGAGCGCGGCGCAGGCGAACTTCGCCTGCGCCGCGCTCAGCCGCGCCAGGCTGCCGCTCGACGCGGCGGCCCTGCAGGGCCGCCGCGTCGAGCGGCCGTCTTGGGCTGAGGCGCGCCCGTCGCCGCCTCCGCCGCCGCCTCCCCCTTTCCTCCTCCTCCTCATCCTCCTCCCCGTCCTCCTCCTATACTCCTCCTCCTCCTCGACATCTCCTCCTCCTTCTCCTCCTCCTCCTCCTCCTCCTTCTCCTCCTCCTCCTCTCTCCCCCTCCTCATCCTCCTCCTCCTCCTCCTCCTTTTCCTCCTCCTCCTTCTCCTTCCCAGAGTCCGCTAACCACTTCGTAAGTCCGCTAACCACTTAGTAAGTAAGCTAGCTAGCGGACTTACTATGTGGTTACTAAGTGGTTAGTAAGTGGTTACTGGGTGGTTACTAAGTGGCAGCTAAGTGGTTACTAAGTGGTTAGCAAGTGGTAGCTAGAGTGGGGACTTAGCGAGCTAACCTCTACTAGAAACTTAGCAAGGTTAGCCTCCAGCTATAAGTGGTTAGTATCTCCTACTAACCAGTTGTAGCTGGTTATACAACTTACATCCGACTTACAACACTTACAACCTACTTACAACTCACTTGTACGTACATACTAAATCCTCTAACCCCTTAGTATCCGCGCTAACCACCTAGCAGCCGCCGCGGCCATCCAAGTGGGGGAGGTGCCCAGAGGAGCCCAGAGCGGCCTCCGGCACCGTTTCCGGACGGATCCGCTGGATCCGGTGACGAATCCCAAACCGGCGCCCTCGCTTGAGACATCCTCGCAAAACCGGCCCCGGGGGAGGTGCCCAGAGGAGCCCAGAGCGGCCTCCGGCACCGTTTCCGGACGGATCCGCTGGATCCGGTGACGAATCCCAAACCGGCGCCCTCGCTTGAGACATCCTCACAAAACCGGCCCCGGGGGAGGTGCCCAGAGGAGCCCAGAGCGGCCTCCGGCACCGTTTCCGGACAGATCCGGTGGATCCGGTGACGAATCCCAAACCGGCGCCCTCGCTTGAGACATCCTCACAAAACCGGCCCCGGGGAAGGTGCCCAGAGGAGCCCAGAGCGGCCTCCGGCACCGTTTCCGGACAGATCCGGTGGATCCGGCGGATCCGCCGACGAATCCCAAACCGGCGCCCTCGCTCGAGACATCCTCACAAAACCGGCCCCGGGGGAGGTGCCCAGAGGAGCCCAGAGCGGCCTCCGGCACCGTTTCCGGACAGATCCGGTGGATCCGCTGGATCCGCCGACGAATCCCAAACCGGCGCCCTCGCTTGAGACATCCTCACAAAACCGGCCCCGGGGGAGGTGCCCAGAGGAGCCCAGAGCGGCCTCCGGCACCGTTTCCGGACAGATCCGGTGGATCCGCTGGATCCGCTGGATCCGCCGACGAATCCCAAACCGGCGCCCTCGCTTGAGACATCCTCACAAAACCGGCCCCGGGGGAGGTGCCCAGAGGAGCCCAGAGCGGCCTCCGGCACCGTTTCCGGACAGATCCGGGATCCGCTGGATCCGCTGGATCCGGTGACGAATCCCAAACCGGCGCCCTCGCTTGAGACATCCTCACAAAACCGGCCCCGGGGGAGGTGCCCAGAGGAGCCCAGAGCGGCCTCCGGCACCGTTTCCGGACGGATCCGCTGGATCCGGTGACGAATCCCAGACCGGCGCCCTCGCTTGAGACATCCTCGCAAAACCGGCCCCGGGGGAGGTGCCCAGAGGAGCCCAGAGCGGCCTCCGGCACCGTTTCCGGACGGACCCGCTGGATCTGGTGACGAATCCCAAACCGGCGCCCTCGCTTGAGACATCCTCACAAAATCGGCCCTGGGGGAGGTGCCCAGAGGAGCCCAGACCGGCCTCCGGCACCGTTTCCGGACAGATCCGGACAGATCTGGTGGATCCGCGCCCCGGGGGAGGTGCCCAGAGGAGGAATGAGGAGGAGGAGCTGGAGGAGGAGGAGGAGGAGGAGGAGGAGGAGGAGGAGGAGGAGGAGGAGGAGGAGGAGGAGGAGAAGATGATGGAGCTGTGGGGTGGAGGAGGACAGACGGAGGCAAGAGAAGGATGGAGGAGGAGGAGGAGGAGGAGGAGGAGGAGGAGGAGGACCTCATCCTCACCCTCGCCAACAAGCGCACGCACCTTCTTCTATAGACAGAAACTCCCGATCAACCGCAGAGCGGCCGGCTAGTATTGTCTGAATTGCTGGGGTGGGTAAAAATTGCACCCCTCACGCAGATCGGCGGGTCAGGGTCCAAACACACAAGGGATTTGCCACATTTCTAAAATTCGGTGGCACCCCTCACGCAGATCGGCGGGGTCAGGGTCCAAAAACACAAAGGATTTGCCACATTTCTGAAATTCTGTGGCACCCCTCACACAGATCGGCGGGGTCAGGATCCAAAAACACATGGGATTCGCCACATGTTTTAAATTTGCTTCACCCCTCACGCAGATCAGCGGAGTCAGGGTCCAAAAAACTCAAGTGATGTGCCACATTTCTGAAATTCGGTGGCACCCTCATGCAGATCGGAGGGGTCGGGGTCCAAACGAACAGAGATTTGCCACATGTCTGACATTGGGTGGCACCCCTCACGCAGATCTGCGGGGTCAGGGTCCAAAAACACGGGGGATTTGCCACATTTTTCAAATTCGGTCACACCTCTCACGCAGATCGGCGGGGTCAGGATCCAAAAACACAAAGGATTTGCCACATTTCTGATATTCGGTGGCACCCCTCACGCAGATCGGCAGGGTCAGGGTCCAAAAACACAAGGGATTTGCCACATTTCTCAAATTCGGGCACACCCCTCACGCAGATCGGCAGGGTCAGGGTCCAAAAACACAGGATGTTTGCCACATGTCTGAAATTCGGCTGCGCCCCTCACGCGAATCAGTAAGGTCAGGGTCTAAAAGCAAAAGGGATTTGCCACAAGTCTGAAATTCCGTGGCACCCGTGACGCAGATCCGTAGGGTCAGGGTCGAAAAACAAACAGGTCCCGACACTGCTTCACGGCGGCGCCCAGACCTCATGATTTAGCTCTTCCATGGCCCATTCTCCGAGAGAGGGGGCCGGCGGAAGGGGGCGAAGTCCTTACGGATAAAACCAAATGAATTCAACCCAGGCGAATTAAAACCGGAAGAATTCAAGCCGGGCCAATTAAATAAAACCGGATGAGTTTAAACGAACGAATAAAACCGGATGAAAGCATTCTGGACGAATTAAAACTGGACGAGTTTAAACGGGAGAAGAATGGACCAACTAGAGAACGCTAGCCACACAGTGGCACACAGAGAAAATTAAAACCGGATGAATTTAAACCAAACGAATTAAAACCGGATTAATTGAAACCGGGGAAATTAAAACCGGATGAATTTAAACCCGGGCGAATTTAAACCAAATGCAATTAGACCGGATGAAATTAAACGGAAGAAATTTAACGGAAGAAAGTGCACGGATGAAATTAAACGGATGAAAGTCAACGGATGAAACTAAATTTGGATGGAACAAAAATGAATCCGCCCCGTCCCCTGGCCTCTCGGGGCCTCTCGGGGCCAGACTCCATCCTCGCCCCCCCCCCGCCCCCCCCCCCTGGCAGCGACGGCAGCGGCGGCGGCAGCGCGACGGTGGCGGGCGGCGGGGGCGGGGGGGGCCAGCGGGGCACCTGGCCCCGCGCAGGCGCCGCCGAGCCGAGCTCCGCGGCGGAGCGGGGCGGGGCGGGGATTGCGGCCCCAGTCCTCCTGCTCCTCCCTCTCCTCCTCCGTCTCCTTAAGCCCTTCTTCCACTCCTTCCCCTCCCTCTCCTTCCCCTCCCCTCCTTCCCCTCCTTCCCCTCCCTCTCCTCCTCTCTCCTTCCTCCTCTGGCGAGTGGAGGGTGGCTGGCCTGTCCTGGGCAGCAAGGGCACGCATCAAGGGGGCGTCGAGGAGGGAAGAGGAAGAGAGACGACGCTGCTGATGAGGCCTGGACCGGCTGTGAGCACCTCCGGTTGCGCGACCACCGCTGGATGCTCATCCTGGTCGAGCCGCACGCTGGCGCCCCCGTCGCCTTCGCCCGCCTCAGGGGAGGTGGCAGGCGGGCAAGATTCTAGTAGGGGATCGACTACTGAGTGGGACCCGGCGGGCAAGATTCGAGTAGGGGATCGACTACAGAATTCATTTGCCCCAAAATGCTGCTTCGTCCAACAAATAATCGCACCAGCCCTCTGGGCGTAGGTGGTCTAGGGCCGCTCCTCTTCCAACCCCCTCCTTCCCCTTCGGGGAGGGGTTCATCAGTTCTTTATTAATGTACACCCCCTCCCCCACCCGGCCGTCGTCCAACCAGGAACCATGCCGACACCATGGCGGCCCGTCCCCCACCACCCCTGTCAAGAAACAACACGAACCGCACTCTGCCTCCACATTTAAAGCATGCGTGGCCAACACGATGCGGCCCCCCCCCACACCATCCCTGACAAAACACAATACACAGTACACTTCGGGGCAAAGTCTTGAATCATGTTCGTGAGGCCCGCGAGCACTATTGCTTTTGACAGGGACGGCGGGGGTGTCAGCATACTCCCTGCCGTGTGCAGGGCTACCATTCCTGACAAAAACCATACAACATGCACCTCGCGGCTAAATCTGGATCATGCGCGGCCATCCCGAGATCACCGTCAAATGGTTTTTGACAGGGGCGGCGGGGGTGGTGGCGAGTGGCCTGCTGTGCGCAGGCCCACCAGACACAATGATGGGCATTGGTTTTCGACATGGGTGGCGGGGGCCAACATGGTTCCCGATGCGTGCTGTCACGTGCGCAGGCGCACCTGACGCACTCTGCACGTGCCCCGAACATGGCGCACCTGGCGCGGCTGGAGTATGCGGCACACCTGGCGCACTCGGAGCACGTGGCGCATCTGGCGCACCAGGCGTGCCTGGCACGCTCGGGCCCCAGGGGTGCCTGGCGCGCGTGGCGTCCCTGGCACGCGTGGCGCACCTCGCCCAAGCGTCGCGCACCTGGGTTCGGCTTTGGTTCCCACTAGCTGTCCATCCAAAGACGACCGCTGCACATGCTCAGGCTCGGGTGTTACTTATGTGTTGGGAGGGCGGGTGGGAGAGAGCTGGACGGCTTGACGGGGGGCGGGTAGCTTGACCCCTCCCCCTGCCCCCTCCCCTGGACCTCGACGGGGCCAGTCGCGGGCAGTTAGAGCGCCCAAAACGGCCTCGGCGAGGAAGCCAAAATCATTGGTATTTCTATGGTTGTGGCTTCATGTTGGCCCCTTGGGGGGGACCCTAATTGAAGCTCCTCTCTTCTTTAATCAATTTCTTCCAAGATGGCTCCAAGAAGCGCCCAGGAGGCCCTAAGAGGTCCCAAGATGGCCCCAAGATGGCCCCAAGAGCAAGAGGCCCCCAGGAGGCCCTCAAGAGGACCCCAAGCGGCCCCAAGAGGCCACCCCGAGGCACCCGAGAAACCCAAGAGCCCCCCAGGACCGCCAAGGGACCCCGAAAACGTCACAAGAGGCCACCAAGAAGCGCCCAAGAGATACCCCAAGAGGCTCCGCGAGAGGCATCCAAGAGACTTTTGGCACTTGTGCTTCCCCTCCTCATCCTGCTCCTCCTTCCTCCTCCTACTCCTTTTCTTCTCTTCCTCCTCCTCCTCCTCCTCCTCATCCTAATCCTCATCCTCATCCTCATGTTCATCCTCATCCTGATCCTCATCCTCATCCTCCTCCTCCTCCTCATCATCATCATCATCAGCAGCATCAGCATCATGATCATCATCAGCATCCTGATCATATTCATCATCATCATCATCATCATCATCATCATCAGCAGCAGCAGCATCATCATCAGCATCATCTCCAGCATCAGTATCATCATCATCATCATCATCATCATCATCATCATCATCATCATCATCATCATCATCATCATCATCATCATCATCATCATCATAACCATCAGCATCATCATCATCATCAGCATCATCATCATCATCATCAGCAGCATCAGCATCAGCATCAGCATCAGCATCATCACCATCATCACCATCATCAGCATCATCATCATTATCATCATCAGCAGCATCATCATCATCCTATTTATCCTCCTTCTCCCCACTCCCTCATCCATCCATCCATCCAGCCTCCTCCTTCTCCTCCTCCGTTCGCACGGTTCGGCCGTCTCTTGGCTCCCGCACTTCCCTGATCACCTCAACTCGCCTGGACATCGTTTCGGGATGGGCTGATTGGGATACGCGAAGCGTCCAGATTTTTTGGTAGATCGACTATGTAGTCGATCCCATGCTCGAAACATTGGAGAATGCAAACGAAGGCAAAAAGAGGATACGGGAGGACGTGCTACTTCGGCGCGTCCTCCTCGGAGGCGTGCGTCCGACTCAGACAAAGAGCACAAGCATCTTGCAGCAGATCGTTTCCCAAGCGGTATGGCCAGAAAGCGCCCGCCACGGAGCTCAAACGGTAAGATTTCTCGGCGGGCGCGTTGGCCCGGGGGGGGAGAGCGACGCACACACGGCATCAATACGTTTGGGGCGAGCCGAAGATAAGCTCGGACGAGGATAGATCGCGAAGCTCCGAGAGCCGGCAGGCCTGGAGCATGCATCGGGCGCCGCGGCCGTCCCAAAGAGCCCCGGACTCATGGGGACCAAGCCCGGGTAGCAGTGTGCCAGGAGGACTCGGAAAGGCTTTTTCGAAGAACACTAGAAGGACCTGGAAAGACCTTCCGAAGGACATTCTGGAGAGTTTCCTGGCACGCGTGTTGGGAAACGCTTGGAGCAGGCCTGCCGGAACACGCTGCGACTTCAAGCAGGGCGCTGCGAGGTGTTTTCACGGAAGCCGGAACGACCTCCGGGGTTACCCTGAAGCTCCGGATTCTTAATCTGAAACCCTCTTAGCTCTCTACGAGCTATCCGGGAAATACTCTCAGACTGGTCAGGGACGCTCTGAAGCGATTCGTCCTCATCCTAGGCTAGCCTGAAGGATCGATGATAATTTATGGTTCTCCTGGGCAGGCCACAACAGGCAACTCCGATGGTATCCACCGCATATTTTACGCAGGTGAGTGGAGAGCCGACCCTCTGACATGCTGTCGAGCACGACGTCGGGGGTCGGGAACGCGTGCCTGGAATCGACGATGCATCGCCGATAGAGCGGCGGACGGGCACTCTATAAGCGAGACCCGCAAAAACCACTGTGGCGAGGAGCGACTGGGCCACGAGCGGGAGATTCGGGGTCGGTGCTGTCCCCCCCCCTTTGGCTGGGTTGCTGGCGCGCACACACGGGTGTGGCGTGAGGGGGCGGTTTTCTGAGAAGGCGGCAGGTTCTTACGAGGCTGGGGCCTTGTCGGAAGAACCCAGACGCTGTTAAGACGGCTTCTTGGCAGCGGGAGGGGCTTCCAAGAAACCCATCCTTCGTAAAAGCACCCAGCCTTGTTAGAAGACCACCTCCCTCGCGCCATCCCCTCGTACGCGGCGCCAATTGAGCCAAGTCCCCCGGAGGTCCCAGGAGATCCCCAAGGGCCAGGTCCCCAGTGACCTCTTGTGGCTCCCCCAGAGCAAGACAAACCAAACGATGTATCTATAGAGATCTACACATATATATATATATATATATAAACGGGGAAACCATCTGTGCGGCCGAAATAGAATTCTGAGCATGCAAGGTCGCCTCGGCAAGCCTGGGCTTGGCTGAGGGCGACGGCGGCGAAGCGAACCTTCCCTCGCATACGGTTTCGCGGTCTCACCTCCTCCCACTTTATGGCATTGGCGGGAGGAGGGGGACCGCCCTCAAGGTACTCAAAGCCCCTCCGAAGTGAAAATCAGCGGGGAAGCACCGTTGAGGGAGCGCCCGCTTCTTTGCTGGATGGCTGGCTCGGGGCCGTGCCAGCCCCCGTTTCTGGAAGGCGCCTTTTTCAAGCGCTACATACATAAACATATATATATACACATACATACATACATACATACATACATACATACATACATACATACATACATACATACATACATACATACATACATACATACACACACATACATACATACAAACATACATACATACATGCCCCAAAAAAACATTTTGCGGCTCAGCCAGAGCACTGTGTTCAGTTGAACGCAGGTGAACCAGATGTCGCCAGGGCCCGAGGAGACGGCACGAGCAACCGCCCGCCCCCCCCTGAGAGAGTAGAGGAGAAGCCCGCACCGCCGGCCTTGACCTTGCTCCGGGAAGGGCCCCAGACAGGCGAGCTCGAGCGACAGGCACCCCCATGTAGATCCATCTATGCTTATTTAGTGCAGCTGCGTATTTAGAAGCCCGCCTTAAAGTTATCATCCTTAAACTTTAGCGTCGACGCTAAATTTTAGCGACGATCAGCGTCGACGCATGCTCCAACGCGGTATAGCACTCGAAAAAGGAGGCGTGACCTCCTGAAAAGGGCGCGCGCGCCCTGGTGGAGCAAGAGGCGCCGCTCCTCCGCAGCGCTTTGGAGCGTGCACTTTTCTGTCCGCGCGCGCGGCAGTCACGCGAGCCGCGCCATCGGCTGCGCGCGGTGGCGCGCGATCACCGCTCGGGAGAAGCCCGTCGCTGAGAGCGGGGAGCCGCGCCTCGTCGCCACGCGGCCCACGCTGCCCCCGAAGTCCCCGCCCCTGTAGGTCCAGCACAGCGACGGCTGCCCCCCCCCCCCCCCCCCCCCCCCCCCCCCCCCCCCCGCGAAGGCCATCTCGAGGAGCAGGCGCGCCTTCGGCTCAACGCGCCAATTCCTCGGCTGCAGCGAGCAAGAGAGGCAAACAAGGTCGCGAAACTGCTGGCGGAGTCGCGCATCAGATCCTTTCTGAAGATGCACTGGCCGCTCAACGTGTGGCAGCAGGAGTGCAAGTGGCGCATGGCTTTCAGCGCGGCGTCGTCCACGGATCTCCCAGAAACGCAATGCGTCTCGGCCGCTTCCTTGCAGAATGAGATCAGACGCCTCAGGATGGCCGCCTGGCCGCGGAACTTCGGGCACGCCTTCTCGGGCTCCACCGTGCGCTCGTTGAAGTCGCGGAGGCGGTCGGGCGTCGAGCCCGCGTCGTAGTGCGCCAGGATGAGCCTCCACATATCGTCGCTCTGTTGCGCGCGGCGGCGCCCCGGGGGGCTCCCCCATGATGTGCCAGAGCAAGGCCCCCACGAAGTCCGCCCCGACCCCTTGGTCCACGGCGCGCAACCAGTCGACCTTGAACGCGTCGATCGCGATGCCAGGGGCACTCAGCGCAGGCGAGACGCGGCCTCCGTCGCGCAGGATGATGGCGATCACGTCCTGCAGCGAGCGCCTGCTCGTTGGCCTCGCCCACCGAGGACTCGTCGACGTCTGCGTCGTCACCTGGGGGGCGCGCAAAGAAGAGCGGGGAGGAAACGGGGAGCGCGGAAACAAAGCAATGTGTAACCGAGAAATCCCCCTCCTGCCCCTCCTCCTCCTCATCCCGCTCCTCCTCTTCTTCCCCCTCCGCCTCTCCCGGGGGAATGTTGCGCTTCCAGCAGCGCCCAGAGCCCTCGTTCCAGGCGGGGAAAGAAACCACTTCTTTCCACGCTTTCCAATCCGCGCGAAACTGCACCAGGGCGCCGCGGGCTGGCAGGGGGGGGGGGGGCCCTCGAGGGCCCTGCGGTCGGCCCACGCTTGTTGAACTCTATCCGAGGGGCGCGAGAACGGCGTCTTGTCGCGCCGCTTTCGCGGGCAGAAGCCTCTCAACAAAGACAGAAAACTCCATTCTATGATTCCGAAGATGTCGCGCCAGGTGTTCGTGGACAAGTGGCTCCTCAAAATGCTGAACAATCGGATTCTCAAATTGCCGTAGGGCCCGTCGGGGCCAAGGCCAGGCGCGTTCACGCTGAGGACTTCGACCGACGCAGATCTGCCCCACTTGGAGGGGGGCCCGTCCTGCCACAGGCCGACGGCCGCCGCGGGGCTGCCCGGCTTCGCCCCCACGCCCTGCATGCGCGCGCGGTCGCCCTCATCCAGCCCCTGCTTCTGCAGCAGCACGTCCAGGTCGCCGTGCCTCCCCAGCGCCAGGAGGACCTCGCGCGGTCGGAAGAGAGACGCTTCTTTTGTCTCTTCTCGATGACGCTTGGTGCTCCACACGCGGACCTCCGCCACGTACTCCTTCGGCCGCAGCGTTCCCTTGAGAAACTTCCCCCTTAAGGTCCTGGACGTGTTGGCACGTCCCGCTCTCAGGCCCCCAACGCCCACGGCCCCCCCCTTCCCTGGCGTCGGCGGCGAGCCCTTGCATGTCGCCCGAGGACAGAGTGTCCCTCATCATGTGCGTCTGCAAGGTGGCGCGAAAGCGATTTGCAGGCGGGGGCGCGCCGATGTCCACCGCCGGCTGGCGCATCGAGAGCACGGCGGCGCGCCCGCCCCGCGGCCCGCCAGGCGCCTCTCGCCTGAAACAGCTTCGGGCGAAGGCGGCGCCCGAAGCAGGAGGGGGTGGGGGGAATCCAACTTCAATTCGAAGTTCGAGGTTCGAAATTCGAATTCCGAACCTCGAACTTCGAACGCGCGCTTCACAGGAGGCAACGCCCCCTTGCCCCCCCCCCCCCACCACACACACACACACACACACACACACACACACACACACACACACACACACACACACACACACACACAACACACACACACACACACACACACACACACACACACACACACACACACACACACACACACACACACACACACACACACACACACACACACACACACACACACACACACACACACACTCGCCAGCAGGAGAACTCGCCTCCACGCGTTCCCATGAGCTGCGACATCCCCCGCCAGACACAGCGCTGTCGCGCGAAGCGGCGCGCGCGCGAGGCGCCCTGCCCCCTTGCTTCGCCGCGCTTCTTTTCTGTCGGCCCGTCGCAGTCGCAGGCAGTTGCTTTCGTGCGCTGGCGCGGGCGCTGCCCGCGGCTGCTCGCTCGTTTCTCGCCCCCCCCCCCAAGGCTCCCGGGCCCCCATCGGCCCTCCACCCATTCTCCCCCCCCTCGCTCCCTCCTCCCTTTCTCCTCCCCCCCCCTTCCACTCCCCTCCCCCGTGGGCCGATCACTTCACGCCCTTCCAACGCTTCGCGCTGATCTTGCCGCCCTCCAAGTGCTTCTCCGCGAGCGCGACCTGGTCTGACAACGCATGCCTCGTCTTCCCCATCACCTCGTCGCCGGGTTCGCCCTCGGGGGCGCGTGTCGCCTCGGCCAGCAGGTGCTCTGCAGCGTCGAGGAAGTCGCTCAGCGCTTTGCGCGCGGGCCTGATCTCGTCGACGTTGGTGCGCCACTTGGCACCATCGTCTCTCTTCGCCTTGGCATCGAAACTCAGCATCAACTCCTTCATGTCCTTCTGCTGCCTCTGCAGGGCGGCCACCTTCTGCCTGCGGCGGCGCGGGGGGATAGGAGGGAAAGAAGGGAAACATGAGAGGGGAGGGGGGGGGCGGGGGAGGCTGGGGCAATGCGTGGAAGTTGCAAGAAGAATTGGAGTTCCCATCCTGAGCCCTGCTCTCTTTTCGGCCATGTCGCGGCACTCTTGGCCCTCGATCTTCACGTCGCCGCCCCCCTGCCCCGCAGACGCGGATCCCCGAGCCATGTCCCCCAGCGCGCCCTTGCTTGTCTTCCCATAGTCTCTGTATGAGGCCCACTGCTCTCCCGTCCTCTCCTCGGCTGCGGTCTGCAAACCATCGTCGAAGACGTAAACATATAATGAATCGATGATTTCTTCCGTGTCCATCTGGGGCGGGTGGGATTATGCCGTCTTGTGCTTCTCAGCATTCTTGCGCCACTTGTTGCGAGCCCAATCGCACCCCGCCGACACGGTGGGCAAGTTCCCCAGGTTGACCCCGAACTCCTGCATCAGCTGCGTGACTGTGACCCATTTCTGTCTGCTGTTTGTCGACTCCTTTTTCGAGGACTCATACACGGCTGTGAAGGGATGCGTCAGGCCCTTGAGCTTCTTGGCGTCTTTCTCGCCCTTCTCCTTCTCGGTCATAAACGCGTCGTGAAACTCCTGCCGATTCTGCTCGCCGAGTTGCTCGAACGTTGCAAGGGCGATGCTGCGCTCCTTCCCGCAGTCGCTCCGGGCATTGCCATCCTTCGCGCTGTGCCGGAGGTGGTTCATGAGGTACGTGGTTCGCGCGTTCGTCAGGGAATCTGGCGGCGGGGGGGGCGAGCTCTTCTTTGCCTTCGGGGGCGGCCTCTCCGCGCCCCCAGCGGCGCCGCGCCCTCCAGGCCCCTTCGCTGGAGGCGGGCCCTTCGGCTTCCCAGCCGCGCCGCGCCCTGCGGGCGCCTTCGCTGGAGGCGGGCTCTTCGCTGGAGGCGAGCCCCTCGGTTTTCCATTTGTTTTGCCATTTGCTTTTCCCTTTGCCTTTGGCGCCACGCACGCCAAGTGGGCACTCAAGGCAAGGGGGTTCACGAGCGGAAGCAACAACAGCATCTGGCGAATCCCCCGCTGAAGCGACAGAAACACAAGGGTTTACGGATATTGGAAATCCGAGCTTCGGACACGGCTGCGGCAGGCGCGGACGCTGCGGCGGCGCCTGCATAAACGAGGAGGCGCGGCCTCCTGCCAAGAAGAGGCGCGGCCTCCAGCGCCTGCCCTCCGCGGCCGCGCGATGCAGGAGGCGTCGCCCCCCCACCCCCCCCCCCCCCCTTCCCCCATCCCTCCGCGTCCGAACGCCGCGGGCGCAACCAGCCGAGTTCGCGATGTTTGTTGCAGTTCTCGGCGCCTTTTCGAGCCACGGGGTCGCAGGTGAGCGCGTGCTGGACGGGGTTCTCGCGCCGTCAGGCGGAGCAAAACGCCGCGGTTGCGCCGTTCTCAGGAACGCAACAAGAAGCAGGGGATCCCGCAGCCACAAGTCAACTATGTCAGCTGGGCGCGCCAGGACACCAGCGCGGAAAGAAAAGGAGAACGAGGAAAAGGGGGGGGAAGGGAAGCCGTTTGAATTGCGCTCGCCCTCGCAGAGAAACCGGGGCAGGAGGGGTGGATCACCGCGCCCGATGGCCCGACGCAGGCGCTGGAGCTTGCGTGGAAGAAGGGGGGGCGGCTGGCGTACTACACGGTCCGATCTCCCCTTCCTCCTTTTTGCTCTCCCATGCCCTAATCTCAACCCCCCCCCTTCCTCCCAGGTCGGCCGCCGCGCGTGCGAAGCGGACTTGTGGACGTTCCAGCAGTGGAAAGCGAGCCCGAGCCTGCAGATGTGGCACTATCCCATCAGGCGCTCGCCCCCCCCTCCCCCCCCCCCCCTCACCTCGCCCCCCCTCATCCGCGCTCCTCCGCCCCTCTTCTTTTCGCCCCTGCCCGGGCGCCAGGTGGTCATGGCGCCGAACTTCTGAGGGCTGCGGCAAGCGTCGGACAGCGCCCTTTTCTTCGCTGGCACTCCCAGCGCGAAGCTCCTCTTGTGGCCCCTTAAACGCTCAACCTTATCTTATCTTCTCTTCTTGTGGAGGCTGAGCCCCCAGCGCAGGAGGCATTGCCTCCAGTGCAAAAATAAATGAGGCTTCGCCTCCTCGGCGCCTCGCAGCTCCTTCCCCCTCTGCCCCTGCAAACCGAACGCATTCTTCAACGCGCTGACGTTGAGGTAAGTTCAAACGCATAAGGAAACGCAACATACAAAACTACAAAAAAACATATATATATATATATATATATATATAAAAAAAGAATCTGAATGCAAAATGCGCGAGTTGTCCTAAGGATCTTTTTGGTGCCACCTGAGGAAGCCAGACGCTCAGCCACTTCCGCAACCGTTTTCGGTTCGAGCAGGGGCTTCGGCCCCTTTGGAGGCAGACACGCGCGTGCCTGAGCTGATGCCGAGAACGAGATCTGCGATAGCTGCCGCTTCTGTTCCGCCGCTCCACCGTGTTTGGTGGTAGCGGGGCTGGCAGAAGCTCCGCGCGGAGCGCCAGCGCGCTTCAAGAGTGGTGCGATTACACGGACTGAGATTTCGACGACGGCACGGTGATCGGTGACTGCCTGGCGAGAACAGAACGGCCCATCGCCACAACATGGGAGATGAAGAAGATGATGATGAACGAGAGTACGCGGCTCCAGTCGGGAGAGAAGGCGGGCCAGGAATGAATGCCGGAAGGCATGTTCCGCCGCTGGTCATCAAGGACTCGACGATCGAGGAGCTGCGCAGGTACTATCGGAGGTTGAGGATCTGGTCCAAGGTGGCGACGGGGATTCCAACACATCAGCGGGGTCTCCACGCGTACTACAGCATCTTGGAGAGCGGCGACGACCAGATCCAGAGCATCGTGGAGGGTCTCGACAAGAACGAGTTCGGAGAGGACGGAGTAGCGAACATCGTGAAGGCGCTCGAACAGGAAATCCTGCCGAAGAACGTGTATGAGAAGTACTTGGAATTCGAGCACACCTTCTACGGGTCGGAGCGCAAGAAAGGAGAGAGTCTGCAACAGCACTCGATAAAGATCAAGAAGGCCTTCGACAGGCTCAAGAAGCTGCAGGTGACGCTGGACGACGTGCAGGGTTACATCCTTGTCCGACAGACGAAGCTGGACCACACGGAGCGCATGGCGGTGATATTGCAGACGTCGGGTTCCCTGGCCTACGACAACGTGCGGAAGGCGCTCAAGGGGCTTCGCGACGACAGCTCGCTCGAGAAGACCACCAGGGGCTACCATGGCGACTCTGGGCAGCACCGGACGGCGAAGGCGTTCCAGGTGGACGAGGACGACGAGCAGGACGAGGACGAGGACCCGATTACGCAGGCGCTGATGGCGCTGGAGGGCGGCTCCGACCAGGAGGACGTCGCCGAAGAAGACGTCCTCGACGAGGACGAAGCCTACGCGGTGCTGGCGGCGTGGCAGGCCGGACCTGGTGGACGCGGAAGCTGGCAAGAAACGAGGCGTATCGTCAGGGACCGCAAGACGTCCAGGGGCCACCGCGATGTGAGCGCGCCAAAGGGGAAGTCCTTCGGCCGCGGCAAGGGCAGCCCGGAGTACCAGAGGGAGGCGCGCAAGAAGATCGAAGAGCTGAAGAGGAGGACGCGCTGCCATCGATGCGACCAGGTGGGCCACTGGACGCGCGAGTGCCGGAACCCACCGAGGCAGAAGACCAACGCGGAGCAGGCCAGGGCGGTGTACGACGGCGACAATCCCGAGGAGTTCGAGGACTTCCACGTTTTCGACCTGGAGGAGGAGCAGACCCCGGCCACCAGCACCGACCAGGTGGAGTACGACCAGCCGCCCGAGGTAGACGACGCCACGAAAATCAAGAACCGCGACCGTAGGCTGCGCGCGAAGGCGCGCCGTCAGGCAGCCCAGGCCGAGCAGGCCTCCAGCGCTGCCGCAGCTTCTTCATCACCCACGGGACTCGAGATGGGCCCTCGCAGATTTCGAGTGTGTTTGGAGGAGGCAAAGAAGCGTTTGCAGAAGTTTTCGACATCTCAGCGTTTGGGAATCCTGGAGGGCATGGTCGATACGGGTTGTTCTAGGCTAATCGTTGGGGATCTTACGATTGCACTACACGACTATGCTCTTCGTAGGCTTTTTGGACTTTGCATTCGATATGTACCGTGTATCAGCAGGAGTTTTCACTTCGCGAACGGCCAGGCCACTCAGTCAAATTGGGTTGCTGAGTATCCTGTGGGCCTGGGGGGGAGAAGCGGAATCCTCAAGTTTTGCGTGGTGCCAGGCTGGACCCCGCTACTGATCTCCGAGGGACTGCTCGAGGCCCTCTCCGGAATCGTGGACACCTCCGAAGGGACGCTCACCCTGAAAACCTTGGGGGTTACCGTGGCCCTTCGACGATCCCGAGATAGCCCCACGACCAAGCAGTGGCGCCTGTCTCTGTGCGACTTCGGCGAGCAGGGCTTCCAGAAGCCCGCGAGAGCCGAGACTAGGACATCCGAAGTGGTATGCGTCTCAGACGAGTCGATCGCGCAGGAAAAGAAAGAGCTGGTGGCGGCTTCCCTACATCCCACATACCAGCCGAGGATTTATACATCGTTTCGGAGCCGAATGTCTCGGAGATTTCAGGAGTGCCGAGACCGAGCCAGTCACCGAAACCGATTCCGAGCCCGAGCTTAACCAGTTCGAGACCGCCGATGTCGTGTTCGGGGACACCGACGACCACCAGAACATCGATCTCGAGTTCGAGAGCACTGATTCCGAGATCTAGGGGCTCACCGATTGCGAGTGCGACGACATCTTCGGGAGCTTCGGGGACCTCGGAAACGACTTCGGGAACCTCGGAGGCCACCGAAAAGGATCCGGGACGCCCAAGACATCTTGGGGAGCGGGAGAAAAGCGAGGAGAAAGATTTTGAGGCGCAGGAACTCGAGCCAAACAGCGAGAACACAAGCGACACACAGCCACCTGGGCCCAAGGTCGCAAGAGATCAGCAAGCTTTCAATACCTTGTCGGCGCATGCCGACCACCCGAGTCCATCGAGTTGCAGATCTATGGGCGTACCCCGCCCGCTATGTGTGGCTGCTGCGCTGGTGCGCTGGGCAGGCGCAGGCGCTGCGCTGCGGCTTCCAGAGACCTCAATGCCTCTGAGAGTGCTGTGTCTCAGGGGGCCCCAGCGCTTTGCTGGAGAGCGGCTCCGTGACAACGAGCAGCCTCGAGAAGAAGCCGGCGCGTCGGTTGAAGTGGGTCGCCAACGCGACGCCCACGTCGAAGGCGGAGCTGGTGGACCTCTGCGTCCTGCGGAAGCTCCAGTTGCCGGATTTCCCGCAGAACATGAGGGTGACCGATTTGCAGGACGCCCCGCGGACCTACGACGCCAAGCTCACGGCGGACACGATCGACAGGACGGCGGTGGTCAGGAGCTGGGGAGCCAGGAATATCATGTTCGGCAACAAGCCCCGCGGGAGGACCTACGAGGAGGTGCTCAACAGCGACACCGAGTACTGCAGCTGGATCAGGACATCCACCACGCATGTCAACGACGTGATGAGGCAGTTCATCCAGTACATCGAGATCAGAGCGAGGAGGACGAGCAGCTTACCACGCCGAGCGGACGAGAGGATGGCGGACGCAGCTCGGAAGAGAGTCCCGTCGGAGGACTCGTGGGAAGACGGGGCGAACTGAAGCTGTACGAGAAGCAGGACAGGGCAGCACGCACCAGGACAGTGAGAGGTCAACGAGGCGAGCCCTACTGGAAGCAGGTAAAGTGGCGCGTCACGAGGGACCGCTACACTGGGGAGGTGATCGACGACACGGCCATCGAGCACGGCGAGGAGATGAGCGACCTGAAATGGATCTACGAGTTCCAGGGCGGCAAAGGGATCCGGGACATCGTGACGCAGATCTGGTACGAGCCTGCGGAGCCGAAGACCCGGGAGATCAAGAATGGCGAGTGGAAGCGCATCATGGGGGACGTGGCTCACCACATCCCGGAGCAGATCCTGCTCACCAACGACGGCAGGGTGATCAGCAGGTTCGAGGTGTGCGACGCCGCCGACGACCTGGCGGAGATCTTCTCACCGCCCAGGGTTCTGAACTGCGAGAACCAGACCAACATCATCGGGGATCTGGCCCTGGACCTCAAGACGGGCTGGGACTGTCGCAGGAAGGAGGATCGCATGTGGGCGCTGGCGGAGATCAAGAAGCGCAAGCCCAAGGTGGTGGGACTGTCGCCACCGTGCACGATGTTCTGCGCCCTCCAGCGCCTCAACCGGGACAAGCGCCCTGAGGACTGGGAGAAGCAGTACCGAGAGGCCCTGCTGTTCCTGAGGTTCGCGATCCGCGTCGCCAAGATCCAGCTGGACGCGGGCCGCCACTTCTACCTGGAGCACCCCTGGACCGCGACTTCCTGGGGGCTTGCCGAAATGAGGAGGCTCATGAGGAACCCACGGGTCAAGAGGATCATCCTGGACCAGTGCGCCTACGGCCAGAAGGACCCGAGCGGGCAGGGACTGCTGAAGAAACCGACGGCGATACTCACCACCATGGACCACACTGAGGACCTGGAGAGGAGGTGCACGAAGGACCACGAGCACACGACGGTGTTCGGCAACCAGCGTGATGCGGACGGGAAGCTACAGAAAATATCCAAGTGGTCGCAGGTATACCCGCCGGACTTGGTGAAGGCGATCCGCAAGGTGATCAGCAAGAACATCGGCTATCAGGTCGGAGAGATAAACACGGCGATGGCCCTCTACGACTCGTCGTCTACTGGCCCTGGAGGAGAGACGTGGGAGACGATCGTAAGGGGGATCCACGCCAACCTGGGACATGCGGACTTGCGGAGGACCACCTTCGTTCTGAAGATGGCCAAGGCGAAGCCAGAGCTGCTGGACGCCATGAAGAAGGTGATCGAGAAGTGCGACGTCTGCGACGCCACGAAGCCGCGAAGTCGACGCCCCCGGCGAGGCTGCCGACGCCGGAGAGCTTCGAGTTCAACGAGGTGGTAGGCCTGGACCTGTTGTTCGTAGACACCATCTGGGATAACCAGAAGAAGCCCAAAAACGAGACGACCTTGTGCCTCAACATTGTGGACTGGGGAACTGGCAAACAGATGGTCATCAGGCTCCCGGACCGAGAGTCAGCAACCATCCGCCAGGCGTACCGCAAGTACTGGGTGAGGTCCTACGGCAGACCGAAGCGCATCATCAGCGACCAGGAGAAGGGCATCACCAGGGGGATCTTCGCAGACCGGGCGAGCGCGGAGGGCACCGAGCTGGACCCAGTCGGAGCGGAGAGCGAGTACCAGAACGGGAAGACGGAGACCGCAGGACAATTGTGGAAGAGGACCTACTACCGCATCAGGCTGACCGAGACGATCTTAAATGCCGAGGACCAGGAGGAGCTGTTCGACGCCGTCAGCTGTGCGGTGAACGAAAGAGGAGCCGACCTACGGGTGTTTGGACGCGGAGTTCGACTACCGGAGGGCACGCATGAGGACGACGAGGACGTGAGCCTGGAGACCGTGTCCCGCCACGCTGCGGGGGATCGGGCCCTCGCAAAGTCTATTGGCTTACGGCTGGCAGCACGAGAGAGAGGCCTGCGCTCGGGAATCAGTTCTGGACAGGCTGGACAGGGCCAAGAACAGGAGGAGCACCCCGTTCCGAGGCGACTGGAAGCCGGGCGACAAGGTCTACTACTGGAGGCAACAGGGACCGAAGCGCGAGGCCTGGGAGCTCTGGAGAGGACCAGCCACCGTCATCAGCACCAACATCCCCGGGAAGGCCTACCTGTCCTACCAGGGTGGAGTCTTCCTGTGCAGCTGGAAGCAGCTGAGGGCGGCTACACCGGCGGAGGTCCAAGCGAACCGCTACGTGACGGAGACCGGCGGGGTGCGCAGGCCTGTCGGGACCCAAGGGAAGCGGACGGTGGAGGACATCTCGGACCAGCTGGACCCACCGGAACCTGAAGAACGTTCCCGACCCGAAGGTGAACAACCGGAAAACGAGCGGAAGCAGGAGAGAGAGGCCCACATCCCAGTTCCCGAAGTACTCTCACCAGGAGACGGAGAAGAAGCTGAGGGGCAGGCGGACATCCCGATGATCGGTAGACCGCCAGCGGAGGATGAAATGCCTAAGAGACGGACCACCACCAAGAGGAGCGCTCAAGAGGCCTACTCACCAGCACCAGTTCCCGAGAGGACCGATCCAGCAAAAAAGTCAGTGGACGAGACGCCGGAGATGCTCATGACCGACGACACTGCGGAGGCGGCCTACCTCTCCATCAGGCAGGCGGCGAAGCGAAAGGAGGTGAAGCTCAAGGACCTGACCGACGAGGAGAAGGAGGAGTTCAAGGAGGCGAAGGCGACCGAGTGGAGCAACATTAAGGGCGCGAACGCCATCCGCCTCGTGCCACCGAGCGAAGCGAACGAGATCAGGAGGACCCAGGGCGACAGGATCATGCCGAGCCGGCACTGCTACACGTGGAAGCCGAATGACGGACGCAGGGTGGCGAAGTGCCGCTGGGTCGGACGCGGAGACAAGGACCCAGACCTCGCCGAGCTGGAGACCTACTCGCCCATGATCTCGAAGGAGGCCTGGATGATGAGCATGCAGCTGAACGTGTCGATGCCCAGCTGGACGACGCGCCATGGTCAACGAGCTGTGCACCGAGAAGGAGATCTCTGCGCTGAGGGCAGTGGCGGGATCCCTGAACTGCATCGGCCGCGAGACGCGCCCCGACCTGAGCGGACCG
>CAUYUJ010009569.1:192500-202500 GCA_963575745.1 Prorocentrum cordatum | reverse complement strand
CCCCTTCACAGAATCCTCCTCCGCCTCCAAGCTCGGGCTCCTGTCGGCCGCGGCAAGCTTCTCGTCGGCCGCGGCAGGCTTCCTGCCGGCCGCAGCCGGCCTCCGCTTGCTCGAGCCGCCCGCGGCGCCCTCCAGGTCGGACTCGTTCGTCTCCTGGCTGCTCTCCATTTCGCCGTCCTCGCTGTCGTCGCGGGCGCGGGCCGCCTTGGCCTCGTCCTCGTCCTCCTCCTCGTCCTCCTCGCCCGCTGCCGCCGGCCTCCGCGCTGCCGCTGGCCGCGTCTTCGCCCCGCCCTTCGGGTGTGCCTGCTGCGGCTTGGCCGCCTTCCCTCGGCCCCCCTGCTCCGCGGCCTGCAGGGCGGCGTGCGCCACCAGCGTCTCGACCGCCTCACCGTCGGCGGTGATCACGGCGAAGCCCTTGGTGCCCTGGCGAAGACGGAACCGCTCTTCCTTGAGCCCGAGCCACGCCTCGGGGCAGTGCCGAACCCTCACGAGTTCCATCGTGTTGTAATCCACCCAGTCTTCGTCCTCCTTGAAGGTCGCCGTCTTCTCGGCCCGGTAGCTCGCCCCCTTTTGCGCCTCGGCGGGGGGGGGGGGGGCGATGGGGGCGCGGGAGAGAGAGGGCGTTGTCATATCGAACTCTCTCTCTCTCTCTCTCGAACTCCGAACTTCGAACTCTCCCTCTCTCTCTCTCTCAATCTCTGTCTCTCCATGCCTCCCTCTCTCTCATGTGTGGTACAAAGCGAAACGCAAACGCCGCGCGGGCCTTCCTCGTGCTCGGCGGGCTGCTGGCCACGGTCTCCTGCGACGGGACGATGCGCGCCCCCTCGTCGCCCTTGCGCTTCCGCGGGGGGCTCCTCGCGCCATGAGGGGCCAGGATCGCCGCGCCCTGGTCCGCCGCGCTGGGCGCGGCGCCGCCCGAGGATGACCCCGTTCAAATCCTCCTGGGCGATCTCCACTTTCGCACGCCCCGACGACATGCGAGCGCCCCCGCGCCGAGGTGGGGGGGGCGTTGCCGCGGCCTCTCGATGGCAGACTGCGGCGGCGATGGGAAGGCTGGATGCGCCGCCGTCGTCGCCCCTAGGAGGCGCGGCCCCCGCGTGGGCATGCTCGCCCCGCCCCATCCCCCCCCCCCCCCCCGTGCAGGAGGCGCGGCCCCCTCGTTCTTCGCCTCCACGACAAGTCAACTTCCGCCCCTGCGAGATCGACGCGATGCCCTGGAGGGGGCGACGCCCCCTGAACACGCCAAGGCCGCTCGCACATGCAGCGCATGGCTCGCCGCAGGAGGCGCGGCCTCCTCCGCGCGTGAATAAAATATCCCATTGCAGGCGAAGTGCGCCTCCTCATGGCACAACGTCGCGCCGTCGTCGTCATTAAGATGTGCTCGTCGCTACATATTTAGCGATGATCGTCGCGAAATGTTAGCGTCGACGCTAAATTTAAGGCCGACTACTCCATGAGCAGATGCACTAAATAGGCATAGATGGACCTACATGGCCCTAGGACAAAATCCCCTGGGCCCGGGAAGCACATCAAGAAACCGCAACTCTGAAAGAAAAAAAACAAGCAAAAACACGGGAGGTGGCACAAGATGACTACGGAGTCCACGGACGGCTGGCCGTGCATGTGGGCGTCTCCTGGGGCATAAACCACTCGGAGAGAGCACGCATGCCCCCGTCCCCATCATTTTACGGCTCAGCCAGAACACTGTGTTCAGTTGAGTGCAGGTGAACCTGATGTCACCAGGGCCCGAGGGAACGCCACGAGCACCCGCCCGCCCCCCCTGAGAGGGTAGAGGAGAAGCCCGCACCGCCGGCCCTGACCTTGCTCCGGGGAAGGCCCCAGACAGGAGAGCTCGAGCGACGGGCGCCCCTAGGACAAAATCCCCTGGGCCCGGGAAGCACATCAGGAAACCGCAACTCTCCCATGGACCCCATCTCTGCACATCGTTTCGATGGGCGATTCCCCCATATCCTTGCTTGGGTACTCCCTACGCGCGTGCTGTCACAGACGGAGAGGAGGGAGGAGGGATGTCTGAATGTGCGTCTAAGATAAAGAGGGGTTGGAGGAGCGGGATCAAATTAAGTAGGCTAGATGCGATGCCACTTCTGGCGCATCGGCCTCTTGCTGAGAATTAATTTGGCAGTCTGCCAGTGCTGCCACGGCGTCCCCAACGTGTGCGCGAGCAAACCTGACACTCGCCCTACGACCTCTGAGAAAGCGTTTTCTCTAGATCCGTGAGATAGAGAAATCAGCAGCGGCGCCCCTTCTCCTATCGAGTAGAGGGTGACTTGTTTGTTGGCTCGGGCCGAGGGCAGCAATGGTTCGTCGAAACAGGCGGCCAGGGATGCGCGCGGCGAACCGAGAAGCAAATCATTTGGCGACAGCGGCGTCCCATACTCACTAGCAAGTGCACTGTTGCTGCGAACGCACGACTGCCAGCTTTGAGTGCCGCCTCGCCGGCTGGTCTTTGTCTCTTGCAGCGACAAAATTGTTACTCCGCGCACTGAGAAGATTCGAACGTCTCGGCACCTGAGATACAGCAACTCGCCGGACCTCTGGAAACACGCATATCCTGCCAGCAGCATCACGGCGGCCCGCCCGCGGTTCCACCAGCAGAAGGCGCCTGCGAAGGCACCCGCAGACAGCGGCGACAACGGCAGGGCGCGCACAATGGGCCCCAGCCTCAACCACGCCAGACCTGCTCAGCTGGCTTGCCGCTCACGCGCGGCGTGGGAGAAAAAGAAAGGGATGGCTGCCAGGGTGTTGTTCACTTCCAGCAGCGAGCCATTGGTGCGCCATGGTGCTCACTGTAAGCAGCAACGCCCTCGTCATCCTCCTGAAAGAGTCGGGCCGCTTGCCGGTCGCTGCCCGGAGCGCCAGCAGTGCGCGCTCGGGGGCGACATAGCGCTCTCGCGTGACCGCAGCAGCGCGTGAGTCACCTAGCGGCTGGGCTCGCCGCCCGCCGCGCTCACGCCTCGGCTGCCCTGCGCCCCCGCACCATGCGGTCCGCGGCGGGGGGCGGGTCCTGCGGCGCCCGTCAGACTAGCGGCTCGGGATGTCCGCTGGGATGTCGTCTGTGTCGATGTACGCGTACATTGGGTAGCAGCCAAAGGCGAGGATGTACGCCGCGTGGTATCGCATCCAGCCCCGAGGGCGTCTCGCACTGCTCCTCCCCTTGTCCAGGACACTGGCGGCCACCTGCGAGTCAAGCCAGTGGAGGCATCCTGGCCTGAACCTGGACGTAGTCTGCCACTTCCACTTGATGGCGTTGACCGCGGCCCCGACCTCCAGCTCATGATGCGCCCGTCCTCGCGCCAGGGGTAGCAGTGCCCAGTCGGCCACGTCCACAGATTGGTCTGCAGCTCTGATCGAGGCCACGCCTTCCTCGGAACGGACTCCTTCACGGCCGCGAGTGTGCACCAGCGGCCGATGCCCGTCAGGGTCTCGCGCTCCTCAGCAGAAGGAATCCGCCAGGCAGTACGTCTGGTGCTCCAGACCAGGTTCTGATCCTCGAAGTTACACACCTGCGAGACGTAGCTAGCCTCCGTCCACCTCGAAATCGCGGCCTCGGACGCACCCTTGATCTTGGCCGCCGGGCCTGGTGGTGACTTCCTTCCCTGCTGCTTCGCAAAGGTTGGCAGCGCGTGCCTGGGCTCGGGCAGGCCCCAGCCGTCCTCAGCCCCGGCTGGAAAATCGGACGGCGACGCGTGCAGCTTGATCTTGAAGTACTTCTTCTCGTCAGTGATGTCAATCGCCCCAGATCACCTCAGTGAGTGCCTGCAGAGCCCACGACAGCCTGTAAAGCAGAGGCCTCCTCACCAGGCCCACGACCATCGCTTCGATCCTGTGCGGCTTGGTTCCCAGCTGTTGTGGGAACACTGCCACATCCTTCGAGCGCATCCCTGCAACGCCCTCCACAAGCCCGCGCGCGCGCTCGATCTCGCACACCTGCTCTATCGCCATGAAGGCCCCCGGCAACTCAAATAACAGCCCGCTCTTGCCGCCGGGGAGCCCCAGCCCCTCAACGTTCAGCCCGCTCAGGTCGATGCGCGGCGACCCCGCCGCGATGGCGGCGAAAGGGGCCACCTGGCTCCCCGAGCGGCCCAGCTGAGCCAAGGCCCCAGACGTGACCTTGGCGGCGTCGCCAACTTGGATCACTCCAGGCCGCCTCTGCTGCATGTGACGCTTCGCCGCCCTGTCAATTTCCGACGACACGTACATGGCAACGCGGCACGGGCACCTCGACAGCGCCACCATGGAGGCTTGAACCCCGCCGAAGAGGTCAAAGGGCACGACGGTCGGCAGGGTAGCCCCCATCCAGCAGCACCGCCTGCAGTGTTTGGGCGCTCATGGCGCCGCGCGGCTTGAAGGCCACGCCTTCCCCCCCGACTGGCTGCGCTGCAGCCTGGGCCCCGTGCTGGGCGAGGCCCGTCGTGTAGCACAGGTTGCCGCCCTCCTCGCCCGCGTCGGTGCCCAGCACAACCGCGCCGAGCGCTGCCCGTGCGTCGGCGTGGCCCAGCGGGAGGAGGCGCTCCGCTGAGAGCAGCCCAGCGAGCGCCTCAGCTGGCAGCTCAAACGGCTTCACGAGCGCCTTTACCGCACTAGCGGTTGCCGCTCTGAGCTCGGGGACGGCCCAGACCTCTCGCTGTTTGAGCGGGTACTCTCCGATCGTGTCCTCGATCATGATGGCGACGCTCTCGGGCGCAACCTCGGGCGCGCCGAAGTCATCCAGGTAGTGCTGAGCCGAGGCCTGCTGCAGCTTCCGTGAGAGCAGCGGAAGCGGCTGGTCGCGCCTCCACTCGCTGGACTCCGCAAACCCGGCGCTGCGCGGCCCGTCGCCCAGCCGGCGATCGAGGTGCTGCGGCTGGCCGACCGCAGATAGCCATCCCATCGGGATCGCGGCAACGGACTTGCGGACCCACTTGGAGTCGGGCCAGCCTACGCAGCCGCCAGGCACCTGCTTCCGCACCGCCACGTAGCCGCGCCACTGCGGTGGCAGCAAGTACAAGTGGAAGGCGCCTGACTGGTCATCCGACGACCCCGAGAGCGCCTGCCCCTCGCACAGGACGAAGCCCGTCCACGACGAGCTCGGCGTCAGGCTGTCCAGGTCGGTCTCGGCGATGCGCTGGTAAGCGCCCTGGTGTACGATGTAGACGATTTGGCGCGTGACCTTCGAGAGGCTTGTCGCGGGGGCCCCCTTCTTAACGACGGCGAGCGCCTCTGCCCGACCGGGTGCCCCGTCGATGCTGAAGATGGCCTCCTCCTCGATTTGCTCGAAGATTCCTACTCGGAAGAGGTGCTCGCAGATGCAGTACTCCTCCTCGTCGCTCGCCGCCTGCGCCGACGCCCTCGGCAACTCCGTCGGCCACTCTGAAGGGGGCTTCAGCAGGGTCGCCGGGCCCAGGGGCCACTTCAGCACACGCGGGCCCTCGAGGTCCAGGGCGCTGACAGGCCCCAGAAGTCCTGCCGCAGGCACCCCCGGGAGGAGCCTGCCCTGCGCCAATGGGCAGCCTTGCTCGACCTCCTGTCCGTTATAGGCGACGGCCTTTGCCTGCGCGACCTCGCCCCAGTCTAGCTCCTCATGCGCGGCGAGCGGCCCCCTGCTGCAGTAGGCCACGGCCTCGCCAATGAGGCCCCAAGCGGCCCGCTGGGCAAGGCTGACCAAACGAGGCCGGGGCGCGGGAGATCCGCCCCCCCGCCCCCCAGCCGCGAAGTTGAGCCCGCAGATGATGACCCACTCGAGCTCTTCGCAGCACCCCCTGCAGATAAGCTCGATGTCGTGGTCGAGCGCCCTGCCGCCCCTGAACACGTCCCCCACCACCTGGAAAGACCCTTGCTCCGGCAAGGGCCGCGGGAGGAGGCCCTGACGACGCGCCACCCGCGGATCTGGCTGAGCCGAACCAGAGTGGCGGAGACAGGACCCGTGCTCACCTGGGCCCCCGCGGCAGGTGTCGATCAACTTTGCGATGTACTCCAGACGAGTCCTGCTACAGCTTGCCGCGACAGAGCACGCCTCTCTGCCGAGACCCTGCGGGGCGGGCGTCGATCTCCCGGCCTCGCGCTGCTGTCCGCCTACCTCGTTTCGGCCCCCGTCTGCTTCATCAGCTTTGCCATCCTGACGCTGTAGGCCCTCTTCGTCTCCTTCTCGTGCCTGGGGCGCTGCGCCTTCAGCTCCTTGTGCGACGGCTGGCCCGCGGCCCGGGGCGCCGCCGCCTCCTCGGCCATCGCCGCGCGCCGCTCTGGCTCGTCGCCCTCGGCCAGCGGCGGCTGCGGCGGCGGCGCCGCTCCGCGCCCGCCAGGGCGGCCTCGCCCGCCCTTCCCGCGGCCGCGCCGAGGGGCTGGGCGACCGGCTCCGACCGCAGCTGCGGCCGCGCGGCGGACCTCGCTCGACGGCGGTTCCGTCGGCGCCGCGGCCAGCCGGGAGGGGGGCTCGGGGGCGCCGCTCTGTAGTGCGCGGGCGGCCCCCGTGGCGGCCTGCAGGAGGGGCCGCCCCCTCGGGCGACACCCCCCGGCCGAGTCCCTAGAGAGAGCTCTTATTCAGATCGATGCAGCTCTGCCCCGAGCTCTTCCCTCCTGAGTTCGGCGTGCGCGACCCTTCTCGCCGCAGTCTCCTCCGTCCTCGAGGCGGCGCACGGCTCGGCATCCATCGGCACCAGGGCAAGCCACTGCGCCGCGTGCCAGCCTCCATCCTTGATGGCAAGGGCTCGTGACGTGAACTCCTGCATCACCACGTCCAGCGCCTGCGCGGTCTGTCCCTCCAGACCCAAGCCCAGCACGCGTGCGAGCGCCCGCAGCAGCCGCACCTCGGCCGCGCCGATGGCCTTCGGCCCGTGCTCGAGGAAGAACACCGCGTCGAGGGACGCCGCGCAGCATGCCGGCAGCTCGCCCGACGGCCCCCGCCCAGCAAACTGCCTCCTCAGCTGCTCCAGTCCGCTCTTGAGCAGCAGTCCGGGCTTCCGAACGGCCAGCTCGATGAAGTGGTCGTGCCGCCCCTTCGCGTCCCGCGAGTCCGTGTCCATCTCGTGCTCCGAGTCGCCTACCTGCTCGCCATCCGACTCGCGGTCGCCAGTCAGGGCCCTCCGCCCCAACAATCTCTTGCACAGCTGCCGCTCGAACGAACTCCTCGCCGCGCGGTCCCGTGAGGGCCTCCCTGCAGCAGCCTTCTCGGCGGCGCGCGCCGCCAGCACGGTCTGCGCGCCCTGGCTGCTGCGAGCGCCCTGAGGCTCCGGCAAGCGATCCTCGGCGCCCGGCCCCCCTCGGCGCTGCCGCAGCACGGCCGCTCTGCCGCCGTCGGCGCATCCACGCCCCAGGCCCCCCAACGCCTCGTCCAGCGGGTCGCCACCCCCGCGCCCCCCGCTCCTCGAACGAGGCTGCTCGTCCTCTCGCGGGGCGCGGCGACCACGAGGCATCGGCAGGGCGGCACGAGCGCGCCCCGTGCTCCTCGGGCCAAGCAGCGGCAGCAGCTCCCGCGCGCGGCGAGGCTCGGCAGGCGGCTTCGGCAGCTCCTCGAGGACCCCCGGCACCTCCTCGCCGCCCTCCTCGTCGTCGGTCGGCCCGATCTCCGGATGCGGGCTCAAGGCTGGCAGCGCCCTCCGCCGCCCAGGCCTGTGTGCCGCTGGCGCCGCCTTGGCCCCCTGCCTGGCGGCCCACCGGCCGCTCTCCCCCGCGCCGCGGGCGCAGGAGGCTGTTCGCATCCCCAGCTCTGCAACAGCTCGAGCGCCTCCTACTCGCTTATCAGGCGGATCAGGTTGACGTGCTCGACTGCTGATCCTGCAGCCCCTGTCGCTCGACAAGCCTTCGCCTGCACGGCGCACACGTGCAGCAGGGTGTCGTCCGCCCGAGCTCCGCTCTCCCCCCGAGCTCGGGCGTACCACTCGAGGTACGCGTCCGAAGCGCCCAAGCTCTCGAACTCGAGAAAGAGGCCTTCCTGGTCGAGAGTCGGCACCCCCACGACGCGGACGATCTTGGAGCCCAGCGAGGCCCAAGTGGCGTCCAGCACCCCGACCTGCACCAGGTCGCCTGCTGCGAGCCCCAACGCTTCCAGGGCCTCCGGCGCGTGCTCCGTGTTGATCCATAGCCCTGGCCGCGCCAAGCGTACTGGCTCGTCTTCAGATGCCATGCTCGCGCCTCTGCCGGCCCACCGAGCACGCGCCCGGCCGCCATGGCCTGCTGGTGCCCGGGGAGGCGCCGAAGAGGCACCAGCAGGGGAACGGAGTTCCAGGCTCAAACTCCTGAAAGCGGGCCCCGGGGGAGCACTCGTCAACAAGTGCGGGCGGACAGCCCCCCCCGGCTCTCGAACACAAAATGACTACGGAGTCCACGGACGGCTGGCCGTTTATTTGGGCGTTTCCTGGGGCATAAACCACTCGGAGAGAGCACATACATATAGCCCGTCTCCACTTCCGAAGTATCCGAAACCGTGCCTCGAGGCACGAAGTGGAGTTACCCGCCAGGCTCGCATGTGTTCTCTGTCCAGAAACCCGGATTCTAATATGATAAGAGACCCCGACCATACATTTCCAGATTTTTCGGGCTCCAATTAGCGAAGCGGCATTTTGATTATCTCCCTCAAAGCATGCGCACTCGCTGCTCCCCCCTTAGTAGCAGAGCGTTGCTGCGTTAGGCCTCACAGCAGGGTTCCCCATCCTGCTCGGGCTCTGATTAGCAGAGCACCGCTCTGCCAACTGGCCTCAGAGCATATGCGCGTTCTCTGCTCCTCTCATTAACAGAGCGCCGCTCTGCGAATGTGACTCAGACCATGCGCACTCGCTGCTCATGCTTAATTCCTCCTGATCGCCCACGGAGCGCCCAAGACTACTCCGAGATGGCCCAAGACAGCACCGAATCGTCCCAAGAGAGCTTGAGACGGCCCGAGAGGGTCTGAAGAGGACACTCTGACCAATGACGCAAGCACAGCAGATCGACATCCGCTGCGATCCAAGATGTCGATCTGCTGTGCTTGGATGCTCCTTATTTCGTACAGCCCGCACAATAGAATCACGCCCCCAAGAACATCTCGAGAAGCATGTCAAGAAACCGCGGCGTCCGAAAGGCCTACTAATCACAGCCCAGCCCCATCACCTCTCCGTCTGTGTTTAAGTGTTCCCTCGTCCTACTGCCTCGATATAACACGAGAGACACAGAGAAACACAGCACGAAACACTCCACGGTCACAAGAGAGTCCACAAATGACCACCACGAGGCACCTCAGTAGCCCCGCAAAACACCAAAGATAGCTCCAAGAAACTTCCGAGAGGCATTCCAAGAAACCCTCATATGCATCGAACGGGCCTCTGACTCACAACCCAGGCACAGTGGCGGGGTGGGCAGTAGGTCCCCAGACCTCGCACGTCTTGATGTTTCAACACGTTGCCGCTGGACCTCTGGACGTCTTCTCGGGGTTACCATCACGGGCAATTCTTTTGATTGACGGCCCTGGAGCCCGAAAGTGGCCGTCGGAGGGCGAAGGCTGCCAAAAAACCTTATGCGACGCGGAGGGCTCTTCGGGCGAGGCATGACCGACCCTTCCGCGATAAAACCCTCACCCTCGCGGCTCCCCTCCAGACGCCTGCCGCAGCCCACGTCTTGGAGCGAGGCGAGGGGCTGTCCTCGGAAGGGGTCTGTTGGCCAGGGGTCCGCCAGCCCGCCCCGGAGGCCTGGATACTCGAACCCTCTGCTAAGCACTATTGAGCCCTGCCAGCCCATGCTAAGCCTTGCTACGCCCTGCAAGCCCCGTATGAGACCTGCTAAGCCTTATGAGACCTGCTAAGCCTTGGTAGCCACCCCTGCAAAGCCCTGCTAAGCCCTGCTGCTAAGTCACGTTGGGGAGCCCTGCTGTCCTGCAGATCCTCAAACGTCGAACTTCGATCCTCCTGGACGGACGGTGGGCGCTCCGCGCCTGCGGCACCGCGCCTGGCGCGACTTCCGCCGATGCCCCCCTGCCCCTCCTCCTCCTCCTCCTCCTCCTCCTCCTCCTCCTCATCCTCGTCAGCATCATCAT
>CAUYUJ010009569.1:67500-190000 GCA_963575745.1 Prorocentrum cordatum | reverse complement strand
GCGAAAGATTAATGGGAATAAACACCGAATTGGGTGTTTGTTTTCTGGGCTAGTTTGGGCTCCGTGAGGCTGGAGCTGTTCGACCTCGAATGCCAGAGCTCGGGACAGCAACGTGGATGAGAGTTGCAGTGCAATGACATACTGGAGCTGTCCATAAAGTCGAGGCCCCTGCGTCACAGGATCATCATGTTGGGTCAAGTCTGGAGCAACACATGTTGGACAGATAATTCGAGGCCATGAGCGAGCTGGAAGTTGGCTGCGCGATTGATCTGGTGAGATCAGTGAACGAGTACTGCAGTCAAGCTGCTGCAACAAGGAACGCCAAGTAAGGAGCCGGGCTCTTTTTTGGTGCACGATGACGGCTAAAAGAACAACCACGGAATAACCTAAGGAACAGCGAACCCCTTCCGAATCCAAAGCGGTCCTTATTTAAGCATCGTGGCTGTACAAGATCGACGGCCTGGACGAGGTCAACACCAGAGTCGAGGTCCCCGTGCTCTCGTCCCTGGAGGTCCTACTGCTGTTCCTCGCCTCGCTCTTGGGCGTATTGGCTCAACCAAGCACCAGGAGAAGCCCGGGGCGATGTGGTCCGCCCTGCGCCCGAAGGCGGGGGGGATTCGCTGGGGCGTGCGGCTGCTGCGTGGAGAAATCGAATCCCCCCTCCTCTCCCTCCCCCTCCCACCTCCTCCCCCCTCCTCGCCCCTCCTCCCCCTCTCACTTCCCCCCTCGCCCCCTCCCCCTCCCCTCCCCTCTCGATCGCCAAAGACACCCCTACCCTTACCTAGGCAGGGTGGCCAGGGGCAGGGGGGGCGACGCGTTGCAGCCGAAAGCGGCTGCACAAATGTAGAAGGGACGGCCGATTGAACGTTGCAGGGCGCTGCCTTCCCCAAGCGCCCATGGGTGCCATGTGCACGTGCGTTCGAATCTGCGGAACGGCCGACTCTGCGTTGATCTCTGTCGAACTAAACCAATTCGTTCGGAGGTGCGCCTGCAGTGGCACATATTCAAGCTTGGGGGGTTCGCCGCGTTCGGGGGCGAATGCGAACTATTCTGGCGCTAATGTCAGCGCGAGGCAATCAGGAAATCACCATTGCTCGATGCAAAGGCAAAACGGCTCCGAAGGCTGGGTGTGGTCACCAATGGCGTGCCCGCGGGAAAATCCGCCTGAAATCACCCCAGCTAGGTCCGGGTATGTGCCGGGGGGTACCGCGTCGACGCCGCGTCGACGGTACCCCCAGGAACGTACCCGTACCTAATCGAAGTGGCATGTGGCCGAAACCGTCCTCGGATGTACGTTTTGCCCCATAGAGCCCTACCAAACGCGGCCGCTGCGGCCCCCCCGGGAGCGCGAGATTGCAACGTCGCTCCTGCGGGCAAGCTCAGATGCAGCGGTCGCCAGGATAGGGAGGGGATCTTCCTCTTGTGTCAAACGGGGCAGGGGCCGCCACTCCGATGCGGCCTTCAACCGCGCTCGCACCCCCGTGCCCCCAGACGCCCCCAACAAAAATCAGCGCGTATTGATACAGCCAAACAACCAGCCATTGAATGCGTCGATGCATCTCGACGCCTGGGCGCTGACCCAGCGCGCGCGCGCGGCAAGCTGGTCGGGAACAGCGGCAAACGCCCAATCCCGCGGGCGCCCCTGTTCACCCTGGCTGACCCCGGGTAAGGGTGTGTTTAGACCAATGATCCCCCCCAATCCCCCTCCTCTTAGCGTGATTTCCAATTCCCTTCACTTCCTCGCGTCACGGAGCTCTCTTAGCGTGCTCTTCGGACGAAGAGGACGCATCCTGGCCCCAGGACCGTCACAAACTTGAGGGACCTACGAACCTGGCAAGGAACACTAGTTAAACTTTCTGATGACGCGCGTACCACACGTTCCTTTGCTTAGCTGCAACCACTACCTCCTCCTCCTCTTCCTCCTCCTCCTCCTCCTCCTCCTCCTGCTCCTGCTCCTCCTGCTCCTCCTGCTCCTCCTGCTCCTCCTCCTCCTCCTCCTCCTCCTCCTCCTGATCCTCCTCCTGATCCTCCTCCTCCTCCTCCTCCTCCTCCTCCTCCCGATCCTCCTGATCCTCCTTGTGATCCTCCTCCTCCTCCTCCTCCTCCTGCTCCTCCTCCTTAGTCCTCTTTCCTCCTTCTTCTTTTTCTTTCTCCTCCTCCTCCTCCTCCTCCTCGTCATCATACTCGTGCCTCCACACTCGTTCTTGCCATCGTCACCTCCCTCCTGCACAGCGGCGCCAGTTATTTGTGAAGAATCCAGCGGGACCGCGTTGGGTCCCCCCTGGGGGCCGTGGACAGGTAAAATACGTGCCCCGCGCGCGCGCGCCAGGGGCATCCTGGGCCCCCCTCCGCGTACGCATTTGCGTGTAAAGCATCCGGCGGGCCAAGTCTCTCGCTAGGGGCCCCGTCGTGGCCAGCATCACGTGAAAAAGCACGTGCCACACGCACGCGTGCGGGGACTCCTGTTGGAGAATCCCCCCTCCGCACACGTGTTTGTACGTGCCCAATCCAGACGCCCAGTGCTCGACACCCTTCTGGTGGGGGGCCTCTGGCCCGCAAGCTAGAAAGAGAACCCTGGGCTGGAGCCCTTGCCGGGAAAAGGGCTCGGGATGGAATAGCTGTCCCTGTGAGCGGGTGGAGGCCTCTGGGGGTCCACTCTGTGGAAAAAGCGCGACGTCGGGGGCCTGGGCTCAGAGCCCTCCTCTCGATCGAGGATCGAGGGATGATCGGCCAGGGGCGAGGGTCTGGCCTCCTCCTCCTCCTCCTCCTCCTCCTCCTCCTCCTCCACGGATCGGGACGTACGTGTTTTAGGCATTTTGGGGGGGGGCCTGAGAAGACGTCGTCGCCGCCAGCGGGTACGCCTTGAAATGCTGGGCAGAACGCATCCCAAGATGACTACCTACCAGACCACCCCAACCTAACCCGAAGGCCTGACCCGAAGACCCGAATTTCGGGTTGGGAGGGTACGGGTTCCACACGTGTTTTGTTTATGTTCCCCGACACCCCCCCACCTGGAAATGGAGAACAAATCGGGGCCTGCGGGTTGGGTTGGGGTGGTTTGGTGGGCGGTAGCGAGAGAGGCCTTGGCCGGTCGATGTTCCGGTCGATGTTCGGGGGCTACGGCCTCAGACCCTTCGCCACATCGACGGCTGCTATTTCACCTCGTTTTGGCCCTCTAGGAGCCCGTTCCGCACGCCGAGGCCCGAATCACACCTCCCTCCCTCTCCCCGCCTCGCTCCCTCTCCCTCTCCTGCCTCCCTCTCCCCGGCCTGCCCCACACAGCTGCCACGCTCGTCCTGCTCCCTCGCCCATCCGCTCACCCTCTCTTTGCGCCCGTGACGTTCGCGTCCTCGGCGGTCTTGCCAGGAACGGCGGCCAGAGCCGGCCAGGAGACCTCGCGATTCCAGACCTTCGCGTCCTTGATGCTGCCGCGGAAGGTCTGGTTGCTGAACTGGAAGTGGCCGCCCAGGTACATGCGCGGCCTGTCCATGGTAAGGGGCGCCAGGCCATCCACCTTCTCGCCCGCGAGCACCCCGTCCTTGAACACCTTCATGTGCCCCGAGTCCGAGACCGTGCACAGCATCGTAAACTCCTTTCCGAGCTCGAAGAAATTGTCCACTCGCAGGCTGATCGGCTTCTTGCCCCGGAAAACGGTGAAGTGCAGGTTGAGAGTGAGATCGATGGCCCCTGCAGTGATGCTGTCCTCGTCGGCCTGGAGGGAGAAGTCGAACACGCGGGTCCAGCTGTCGATGCCCTCCATCGTCAGTGTGCACATGAACGAGAAGGCCCCCCCAAGCCGCCCGACGAAGTGTGGCGACAGGTTGACCGTGTTCCTGGAGAATGGAAACACCAGCATCCGTGTTCGCCAATGCTCGCGCGCACTTGGCGGACGGGGCTGCATCCCCCCCCCGCATACTCCACCCATGGGCGCGCGGACAGCGCCGCGGGCGGCGCTGGAGGCTTCGCAGAAGGGGGGGAGGTCCAGGATCCAGGACCGACCCAAGGAATCCGCGACGGACAACTGACGACGACGGGCAGCCCCAGGAGGCCGCCGCCGCCCTCGACGCGCCCTGCGGTCGGAGGCGACGACCAGGGGCGAACAGCCAAGGGGGGGGAGCAGTACGTGCATCCAAGGGCGCGGACGCAAATGTTCACAACGTGGAGCTGGGAGGTCTCGACCTCTTCCCCGAGGCCAGTCTTCTGCCTCGAATAACATGTCTTCACGACCCCGGGGCCCGGGGAACGCTCCTGGAAGCCGAAAAAAGGACAACGAAATCGTCCGTCATGATTTCTAACTGCGAAGATAGATGAAGAACAAAACACAGAAACATAAACTTTCGGTCCGCTCGGCTTTCTTGGTTTTGCGCTGGGCCCCCCTCCCTAGCGCGCGGAGCGCGCCAGGGGCGGCGCCGGAGGCGCCGCTGGGGGGGCCCAAGGGTTATTGTTTATGGCGTCGTTTCTTCTTCGAGAAGTGGAAGGGTCCGAACTTATGCATGCGCGATTTTGGCACTCGAGCTCCTCCCCGTCAGCGGGTTCGGATACTCGACCACCGGCCCCGCGGCGTCGCCGCAGGGCGCCGCTGGGGGCCGCGGCGTTGGGGCCTCGGCCACGGGCGCCGGCGCCTCAACCGGAGCGAGCACCGCCTGAGCAACAATCGGCGGCGTCGTCGTCGCCGTCGTGGCGGGCGACGCCCGCGCGCCGCCGACCCGGGGAAATCCCCCGGCCTTCTCGGAAGGCTCGAGTTCTGATGTTTTCGGGCGTGTTCGCAGGCTTTCAGCGGTTCTCCAGCCACGGGATGCTTTCCAGCGGCTGCGCTTCGCCGAGAGCGTTCCAGGGGTGCCCAGATCGTCCCGAACGGCCGCCGGGGAGCCGAGCTATGACCCAACAGCCACCAAGTGTCCGAGAGGGGGCGGGCCTACCCGGAAGGCTCGGAAGTCCTCTGGCCTCCTGAAAAAATGTTCTCAGCCTTCCCCGAAGACACCGGAAACCCCTCAGGAGGTCAGAGGGCTGCAGAGAAGCCCCACCGCCTCCTCAGAAGGCCTTCTCCTTCTCCCCTCCCTCCCTCACTCGCCGACGGCGCTGAGATGCTTGACGCGTCCTCCTGCCGAGTCGATCCGATCCCTCACTCGCCGCCAAGAAAAAAGAGGTGGCAAGCACGATGACGCGGGAGTCTTTCGCGGGTTGAGAAGCGCAGGCCGCCAGCGCGGCACGCCACGGGGAGAGAGAGGGCGCTGACGCTCGGTGTTACGTGGGCAGCTTGGGCGCGAGTGCCCGCGCCCTACGCCGCTCAACCGAACCGACCCTTGACAAACTGTGGGGGGCCCTCCATCGACCCAGGTCCTGTTCTCGAGCCCGACATCTCGGACCCCTCACGTAGATTAAAACCGAAAAAGTTGAGAACACATCCATCTCCTGTTCGCGACTCCTCCGAATTCGCTGGGCCGCCCTCCAGGATTGGGGGCGCCGGGCCAGCCGACAAGTCAGCCATCGCAGAGGTTGGCGCCGCTGTTTGTTATGGAAGCGATGCGATCACAGGATGAGGGCAGACACTAGAGAAAGCGTGGCTGCGGGAAAGCAGAGGGGCCGAGGGAAGGGAGGGGGAGAAGAGTCTCCTCCTCCTCCTCCTCCTCCTCATCATCATCACCACCACCACCACCACCACCATCATCATCATCAGCATCATCAGCATCATCAGCATCATCATCAGCATCAGCATCATCAGCATCATCAGCATCAGCATCAGCATCAGCATCAGCATCAGCATCAGCAGCAGCATCATCATCATCATCATCATCATCATCATCATCATCATCATCATCATCGTCACCATCATCATCATCCCACCATCATCATCATCATCAGCAGCAGCAGCAGCAGCATCATCATCATCATCATCATCATCAGCATCATCATCATCATCATCATCATCATCATCATCATCATCATCATCATCACCACCACCATCACCATCACCATCACCATCACCATCACCATCACATCATCATCATCATCATCACCATCATCATCCTCATCATCATCACCATCATCGTCAGCATCATCATCATCATCACCACCATCACCACCACCACCACCATCATCATCATCATCATCACCACCACCACCACCACCATCATCATCATCATCATCACCACCACCACCAACACCACCACCATCCATCACCATCACCATCACCATCACCATCATCATCATCAGCATCATCATCACCATCAGCATCATCAGCATCATCAGCATCATCAGCATCATCAGCATCATCAGCATCATCACCATCATCACCATCATCACCATCATCATCATCATCATTATTATCATCATCACCATCACCATCACCATCACCATCACCACCACCACCATCACCATCATCATCATCATCATCATCATCATCGTCATCAGCATCATCATCATCATTATCATCATCATCAGCAGCAGCATCATCATCAGCATCAGCATCAGCATCATCATCATAATCATCATCATCATCATCAGCATCAGCATCAGCATCAGCATCATCATCATCATCAGCATCAGCATCATCATCATCATCATCATCATCATCAGCAGCAGCATCAGCATCATCATCATCATCATCATCATCATCGTCATCGTCATCGCCACTTCATCATCATCATCGTCATCATCATCATCACCGTCATCACCACCATCATCGTCATCATCAGCAGCAGCATCAGCATCATCATCAGCATCATAATCATCATCAGCACCATCATCAGCATCAGCATCAGCATCATCATCATCATCATCATCACCACCATCATCATTTCATCATCCAAAATTGGCTTCAGCTGCGCACCTTCGTGGCCACTGCTGAACGTATGTTCGACAAACGGGGAAGGATGGAACCAAAGAGGGAGCGGGGAGAAGGAAGCGAGGCATGGGGAGCGAGGAGAGAGGATGGCTAGAGTGATGAGGGATGGAGGGACAACATGTTATCTCATGTGAGAGGAGGAACGGCAGGGAGCAGGGAGTTGAGGTGAGAACGAGGAGAAATAGAGAGGATGATGAGAAGGCGACAGATGAGACGGACAAAAGGGAGGGGGGATAAGGATAGGGACGAGGGGGAAACATATTGGAGGGAGGGATGACGGTGACGGTGACGGTGAGCGCGTATCTCTTGGAGGAGGCCCGGCAGACGGATGAGGAATGAGATGAAAGAAAGGACGAGGAAGGGAAGGTACGACAGAGGGGGATGAGAAGAGGACCAGGAGGAAGGAAGAAGACAGAGGAATGGATGAGGGAGGGGCAAATGTGCAGAGGATCTGGAATGATATGAGGGGGTGATGGTGGACAGGGCGACGGGCTGGTGACTGAGTAGTGGGATGGGGGCACGGTGGGGCAGGGGATGCATGAGGGGAGGGACGAGGAGACTGACAGACCTCCACTGCAAGAGAGAGTTTCCAAATAATTCTCCTTGGAACAAAGAAAGGCGTATCATGGTCATTTCAGATCGGAGAACGGTGTCTACCAGCATCACGAGATTGTTACACAGGCGTGGGAAATTCGCGGGCCCAACGGGCCAGAGGCGTGCTAAGATCTCCGGTGACTGGTTCAGAGCTTTCTAATTCGCGCGCGCGGGGCCGCCCCTGGGGGTCCCTGACCAAAAAGTACCCAGGCAAGGTCGAGATGGTTTTGCTCTTGGGCGCCGCCCTCGGGGCCCCCCATAAAGGCCCAAGAAGGACCAAAAGGCCCCCAAGAGGCCCCCACGATGGTACAAGAGGCGTCAGGGACACCACAAGATCGCTCCAAGACGCCCAAGATGGCCCCCAGACGGCCCAAGAGTCCTCCAAGAGCACAGAGGGCCCTAAAACTATAGTTAATATACTTCTTCTCGGTTATTTGAAGGATTCTGGCATTCTCGCCTTTGCGGCTTCCCGACGCTCAAAGACGGCCTAAGAGGCCTCCAAGATCGCCCCAAGACGGCTCAAGAGGCCCCCAAGCGGGCTCCAAGACGGCCCAGGAAGGCGTCAAGACAGCAAGAGGCCTCCAAGACGGCCTTAGAGGGCCCCAAGAACGCCCCAAGAGAGGGAGCACCAGAGGGGCCTTAGAGGGCCTTAGAGGGCTCCAGAGGGGGAGCACCAAACGACACGACATTTCAAGCCCTCTGCCTTCAGAGGCCCCCAGGAGGCCCCAAGAGAGCCCAAGGGGCCCCCAAGAGGCTCCCAAGAGGCTTCAAGACTGCTCCCCAGGAGCTCCCCAAAGCTCTCCGAAGAGACTCAAAAACCCAAGGGCCACGAACTGTTCTGTTCTGGCCGACCGGACTGCGCCACGGGTCGGTGGAGGAATGGGCCCAAGGCCACCAGACAAGGCTTCTAAAAAAGTCCATCTCCCTTCAGAAGCCCCCGAGAGCGGTCCGAAGAGACCCCAAGAAGGTTCCCTGAGGACTCTGATCCACAACCTAGCCATGTCGATGAGCAGTAGAAGCCAAACCCCCACGACAAGCTTCAAAGCAACAACTTCACCTTTAGGCCTCCTGTAGCTACGCCTCCGGAATCATGATCGACCCACGAACCCGGAAAGGAAGATAGAAACGTAAGGCATGGCAACGTGTTCAAGACACCTGATTGGGCGACGGGCAATTGCAATGCTGAGTGTATCGATATTGATGTACCGTGCCAAGGGCTGTGCTGTGCTGCGCCGTGCTGAATTGCGATGTGCCATGCCGCGATTGTGCTCTATAGCGTTGTGGATCGAGTCCCCCTTTGCATCCGAGTCCTGACCGAACTGATCTGGATCTTCAATTCGAGCTGCCTGAGCACATAGTAGCTGCCCCAGAGCGACTTGACACGGGGACACGCCAGGGGGACGCGCCGCGGAACGTCCCAAGGGACGCGCCAGGGGTCGTGCCAGGGGACGTGCCATGGGGACGCACCGCGGGACGTGCCAAGGGGACGCACCAAGGAACGTGCCCATGGACGTGCCACGGGACGCGCCGCGCGACGTGCCAGGGGGACTCGCCACGGGACGCGCCACGGAACGTGCCAGATTGCAAGGCTGAGCGTATCGATCTTGACGTACCGTGCCAAGGGCTGTGCTGTGCTGCGCCGTGCTGAATTGCGATGTGCCATGCCGCGAGTGTGCTCTGTAGCGTTGTGGATCGAGATCCCCATTGCATCCGAGTCCTGACCGAACTGATCTGGATCTTAACCGAAGCACACAGTAGCTGCCTGAGCACATAGCAGCTGCCCCAAAGCTAATTGAAAGGGGGACATGCCAAGGGGAAGCGCCGCGGAATGTCCCAAGAGACGCGCTAAAGGACGTGCCAAAGGACGTGCCATGGGGACGCGCCGCGGGACGTGCCAAGGGGACGCGCTACGGAACGTGCCAATGGACGTGCCACGGGACGTGCCACGGGACGCGCCGCGCGACGTGCCAGGGGGACTCGCCACGGGACGCGTCACAAAACGTGCCAGGGAACGTGCCAGGCGACGCGCCAGGGAACGTGCCAGGGAACGCGTCAGGGAACGTGCCGCGGGACGTCCCTGACCCAAGGCCAGGATTCGTCGTAAATGACCTTGCGACCGCACTCCCAGGGCCACGATCAAGTGTAAATTACGCTGCGTTCGCGCTCCGAGGGCCACGATCCCTCGTATATTACGCTGCGTCCGCTCTTCCTGGGCCACGACCCCACCTCAACTACGCTGCGTCCGCGCTCCCAGGGTTGCGCTCCCTCGTGAATTACGCTGCGTCCGCGCTCCCAGGGCCACGTTCCCCAGTACATTACGCTGTGTCCGCGCCCCCAGGGCCACGATCCCTTGGAAATTACGCTGCGTCCGCGCTCCCAAGGCCACGATCCCTTTTAAATTACGCTGCGTCCTCGTTTACAGGGCCACGTAGATTACGCTGTGTCCGCGCTCCCAGAACCACGATCCCACCTCAACTACGCTGCGTCCGCGCTCCCAGGGCCGCGCTCCCCAGTGGATTACGCTGTGTCCGCGCTCCCAGGGCCATGTTCTCCAATGACTTACGCTGCGTCCGCCCCCCCAGGGCCACGATCCCTCGTAAATTATGCTGCGTCCGCGCTCCCAGGGCCACGACCCATATTGAATTACGTTGCGTCCTCGCTCCCAGGTCCACGATCCCTTGTAAATTACACTGTGTCCGCGCTCCGAAAACCACGACCCCTTGTAAATTACGCTGCGTCCGCCCTCCCTGAACCACGATCAACTGCAAATTACGCTGCGTCCGCGCACCAAAAGCCGCACTCACTTGTGAATTACATTGCGTCCGCTCTCCAAGTTTTTTTCGTTTCGCGCTCATACAGCACACTCCGGGTCCCGCGCCGGGCGCCCGCGGGGCGCCCGCCGCCCGGCCCCGGGCGCGCCGCCCCTCACAGCTGCTGGTACCAGCCGCTCCGAGGGAGGATATGTACGCCGTCAGGTAGTGGTCTTTCACACCCCATCTTGCCCACACATCGACAACCTCTCTGCCTGCCGCCCTCCCCGCCCACGCCGGACGGACAGCGCGGGACCTTCCTGGGGCGGCCGGAGCGGGGAGGCTCGATCACATGAGGCACGCGCCCGTGTTCCCCCTCCCCTCGCAGCCCACGCGGCGGACGGACAACCGGGCAGGGCCAACAAGCGCCTGTCTAGGGATACGGCATAGCAGGTTGTGCCTCAGCCCACCCTGGCTTGGTTGCGGGAACGAAACCACTCTAGCTCGGGGGGGCGCGCGGGGGGGGGGGCGGAGGGGGAGGCGGAGGCGGAGGGGGCGGCGCTGGCCAAGCAGCCTGCAAAACTGCAGCGCCCACGTAACTGACGTGCGCAGCACGCGCACGCGACGGGAGACCCTCGGAAAAAAGGACTTGTAAGGCGAACTCCGGGGCGGCGCCCTGCATGGGCGGGCCGTCGCGCGCAAGGAGGGCACGGTGCTGAACCGTGGCCTGACACGCTACCAGGGGATGGTCGACTGCTACATTCGACGCTCCGCATGCCCCGCACCGCGAGAGCGTGGCTGGCAGCCCACCCTGGCCAAGCACGGCAAGGGGCCAGCAGCCCGTCATGCGTATGACGGCCCACAACCGGTAATGCTTCCAAAAGTTTGGAGACGACTCCCAGCCCAGAAGATTCCAGTCAGGGAGGGACGGGCCCGGGCAAAGCTCAGCGAAGGAACGGCGCAACGCCGGGAGAACACATGACGCTGCCTTCCTGAATGCTTGCCGGTCATGCTCCAACAGCGCTGGGCGCACGACCTGCCAGCGGCACCACTCCAGGAGGGCCCTGCGCCTCGCTGGATGGGCGCGCGCAGCCTCCAACTGCTCCCCAGCGCATGCCGGGTGTCGGTCCAGTTGCACTGGCGGCGACGGAAGGCGGCCAGCGAGCGCAGCTACCGCAGTAACCCAAGAGGGGGCGTGCAGGCACCGGGATGCCTGCCAGGCTCGGGACGCCGGGTGGTCGAGCGGGAGGACTGCGAGCCTGGCTCGCGCTAGCAAGGCACGCTCAAGAAACTTCGTGCCCAGCCTCAAAGGCCGCCCGCATTGGGCCACGACCACGCTGTGACGCACGGGCGGGCCAGCATTGCAGCCCAGCAGCTTGCGGCCCCACTCTACCTGTAAGCGGTTGAGGGCCGCTTCAGCCCCCTCGGCTAGGGCCAACAACGGGGAAGCGTATAGGATTACCGACTCAATGCGGGGAGGGACTTGAGCTGCGGCAACTGGGATGGAGAAGCCCCCGCACTCCGCCGCCTGCAAAAGTTCGTCAAACAGCGACCTGCCCCTCGCGAGCGTACTGTGCAGCAACGGCAGAAACGTGAGGCCCGAGTCCACTAGAACTCCTAGAAGCCCTTTCGCGCGCACCACAGGGGCTCCAGCTAGCAAGGGCGGGGGGGCGTCCAGAAGGGGCAGGACTGCCGTCTTCCCCCTATCATAGTTGAAGCGGGCCCTCACGCGCCGTGCGTATCGGCTGCACGCCGACCACTCTTCCTCCGACAGAACGGCCCTAACGGCCCCCTCTGACGGGCAGGGCGTTGTGATGTCATCCACGAATTGCGGTGACTCCACGTGGTAAGCCCCCAAACGCTCTGTCACGGCAACCCGATCAGCCTGCGACGACAGCGCGCTGAGGACGCCGCGCAGGAAGCGCCTCGCCTGGGGCCACGGCGACTCCTCAGCCGCCGCCAAAAGCGACACCTCCTGCACGACCCCGTCAAGCTGCAGCTCCCCCCGCGGCGGCTCAACGCATTGCGCCGGCGGCGTGACTTCCTCCGCGTCAAGGAGCGCTGCCCTAGCAAATGGAGGCACAATCGTGCTGCACCCCTCCGGGAGCACTTTTGCGATGTCATCCGCAAGCCCACGGAGCTGGGTGTTAAAAGCGTGCACAGAAAACCGCCTGCCCTGAGCTGTACCGCGCGAAAGCATAAAAACGGGGCTCAGCAGCCCATGCAAAGACAGGCACTGATGGTCTTGCGCCAACACGTCGTCCAAAATGAGCCAATCAGGCCCGCGGACTCCGGCGTTGTACACGCCCACCAACATGGCGTGGCGGGACGCCACGTCGAAAGCCCACTTGCCATCTGCTAGAGCCCACCAAGTGTGGAGGCCCTGCGCATGCCGCAGCTGGGCGTGCACGACGAGGCCGATTACTAGGGTGAGGGCGTCGCCGACTCCCCCCTGCTGGCAAGGCCCACAATACGCCTCCAGCGCACCGCTATTTCGGGCTATCCAGAGAGCGTCTTGTACCGATGCCATCTCCGTTGCAATGGAAATTGGCCGCAGGGCGGAGAGTGCGCGCACTGTGGTTGGGCCGCACTTACGCAATGGGGTGATCTGCCTGAGTGACCAGATTTTCGCGGTCACGCCGGCGGCGCGAGCGAGGTTCACTAGGGCCTTGGTCAGCCGTACCCCCGCTGGTGACTCTGCGCGCAAGGCGGCGTAACACCCATGAATTGTGCGTTTGCCTGGCTTGAGAGCGCTCAACACAGCATGCACCTCGTCATCCGTGTAAGGTGGAGCTCGGGCTGGTGCGCCTTCGAGGGCACCCGCGCTGCGGATCAAAGAAACCTGCCGTGCCATGGCCTCCTCGGCCCCCGGATCCTGCTCAAAGTCATTGCGATCGCGTGCAAACAGATCCTGCCTGACAGCCTCAACCATCGCACTGGGCGTAAGCGCGGCCCCCGTGGACGGGTCCGACAGCCTCACCTCAAAACGGGTGCGCACCTGGAAGAAGCTCGACAGGAACCTCTCCGCGGCCCCGGGGTTGGCCTCGCGCAAATGCAAATAGCGGTGGACGGCTCTCCTACGCTCCCCCCACGCTGCGCGCGCAACTTCAAGCTTAAACTCTTGATGCGAGGTGAAACACGCTGGGTTCAGCAACCTACGCGCAGTGGTCTGCGAGAGGCGACGCTTGCCCCCTATCACCTTGGTGGCACCCGCTGCGTGTCCCACCATGGTGTAGGCGGCATCGCGAGCCCAAGCCGCAACATTAACCACGGCGCGCCTTTGCACTCTGCTGGCCCTGCCTCCGAACCACGGTGGCTGAAGCCAAGGGGCGCATGTAATTGCTTCCACGCTCTCGCTCAGCGCACTGAGGGTGCCGGAGATTTCCCTCAGGCCCTCGTCCCACCTGGGTCCGGACGTCCAGGCGACCCTCCCGTAGCCCGCCGCCCACGGGGCCGTGAACTGGCAGGGCACCTCTGCCATGACGAGTCGGTGGTCGGAGAGCGCAATAAAATCCGGCAGGACCTTGACAGGAAGGGGCGAATCTCTCATGCCTATGAAAAGGTCGATGCAGGTGCCAGACACATGCGTTGGCGCGGGGGGGTTAAAAGCCCCAAGCCTTGCAGCCACAAGCCACTGTTGGATCTCTCTGTCTGCAGGGGATTGCTTGCAGTGCGCGCAGCTACAAGGCTCCACATGGTCAGCAAGATAGTCCAAATGGACATTTGCATCTCCGCCTAAAATCAAGCGCGCCCGCGGGTACCGATGACGACATAAAGCCGCATGCGCTACAATGGACTTCCAGGTGTCTGTGCCCCCGCCGTGCTTCGGGTAGAACGCGCAAAGGATGGCAGCAGGACTGGGCGCGGCCCCTCCGCCCCAAACCTCAAACCACTGCTCCCGGTTTGAAGAAAAATCCGGCACCGGGCGCAGCATGTGTTCTACCTCGGGGCGGAAAAAGATGCCTACTGAATCCCACGACCCCGAGCGCGCCCCATCCCAGCAATATGGGAAACCTTGGGGAAGCGTTGCGCCCTCGGGAAACCGCGCCCCCGGGAGGATGCAGATGTCAACCGACTGAGCGTCCAGGGCAAAAGCGACTGCCTCGAGACGCCATTCCAGAAGCTGGTCGGCGCCTAACTGGAGAAAACCGCACCGGCCCGGGTTCAGAGTGCCAAGACGAAGGACGGAGCGGGCGGGGGGGACACAGGAGGCCTCACGCTCTGGGCCTACCTCCTCGACAGGCGGAGGTCCGGCAAATGGCGAACCTACCGCTGCGGCATGCTGTCCCAATGCACGCAAGGGCGGAACGAGGATTCGCCGCAAGATATAAGCCACTTCATCCGCAAAGGCCCAAAGCGCTCGTAGCGCGGACCCCCCTTCCTGCAGCATGTGGTCAGGGCGCGGCGGCAAGAGCTCCAAGAGTGCCAGGGCATCGCGCAGGGCCGCCGCGGCCTCCAGCCTGCGGGGGCTTCGCGCCAGCCACGCCTGGCAGAAGGCGCGAAAAGGGCTCAACTGCCGCTGGGTTTCTCCCCGCTGGTCCCGCCGCACGCAGCTGGTAGCCTCAGTCGCCATCGCTCGGCCCACGACGCGCGGCCGGGCAGCTCCCCCCCCCGTTTCTCAGAGAGCGGCTGCTGGGGGGAGGGCGGGAGGGGGGGGTCACGGGCTCCAACGCGGCCATGAGGGAGGAGGGGGAGGGGGAGGGGGGCCCCGGCCCTAAGCCAACCGACACGTCCCAGGGTCCGGTGGCCCAGGGTCAGCCAAACCCTGGGCCCGCAGGCCACTCCACGATCCGACGGCCCGGGGTCCGCCATCGCGTTTTCCACGACACCTTAAGCAGGGGTAGGCCGACTCGCCCGAGGGCGGGCGGCATTCGGCATGAGGGGGAGGCGGGGAACCAGAAGGCGCCTCGCTACTAGGGCTCAGAGGGGCAGTGGACGACGACGAACAATTCCCTGCACTGTCACACTTGCATGGCGAGCGACGTACCAAGGACACAGGACGACAGGACGAGCGGAGCGCAGACCAGCGCGCACCCCCATGCAACGCGCACCCGTGCGCGCGCAACACGCACTTGCCATGCTCAGCAACTGCCCCTGGCCCGCGCGCGCGACAATGCAAGGCAACAAAGAGAGGCAGCGCAAGCAAGCTCCGAGGCCTCTTTTACCGTTCGCATCGCGCCCAGGCCTGGCCGTTCTCCCAAACGCAATGCAAAAGGCAATCTTTTTATGCAGGATGAATTAACGCTAGAGCCCTAGCCTGCAAGTCGGGCAAGCGCATGCAGATCTGCGTGAGCGCGCGCTGCTCAACGCATCTAGGCTTCGCGAGGCCGATTTATAAAAAAAGGGGACAGGAGCGGCGGGCGCTGGTAGGAAAAGGAAAGCACAAAAAAAAAAGAAAGGAACTGCCACTCCCCTGCCCCGACGGGGGGCGCAGCTAGCGGCCCCCGCCGACGCCTGACAGGGCGTTCACCTACTGAAAGCCGGGCAGGCCCTCGGCGCCCGCGAGGCGCTCCCGGGCCGACAAGCGCACGGCTGGCACGGGGGTGCCCACCTGCTGCACAGGTGGCGCCGCGGCGCGCAGCTCGGTCACAGGCCCTAGATACATCAGCAGCTCCTCGATATTCGCTTCCATGGCCCCCCGGCGGCCTTTGACCACCACGCGGCCCTGTCTTTTATTGACTAGTTGGATGCTCAATTTGGCCACGGGGGCGACTTTAAACGTGACTTCCAGCCCTGGCTGATGGAAGTCGCCCGTCACTACGGCAAAGGGAGGGGCCGGGCGCACTGCTGCGGCGGCTCGGCCGCGAGTGTCACCATGCACGATGTCGACCCCCATCGCACCGACAATGCGGTGGAGATCCTCTTGAGCCGTGCACGCGCTCACCAAAAACGCCGCTTCCATGCTGATACGGCCGTCCCTACTCTCTCCCACAGCGGCGCGCAGCTGGCGCTGCCAACCCCCCACTGCCGAATCAAGCTCTGCCTGCGTGCGCAGCGTGGCCGAGGCAAGCGGGTCAGCGATCGGAGCCCCGGGGGCCTGAGGCGCGCCATACGGCGGCGCCACGCGGGCGGGGGCGCCAACAACGCGCAAATCGTCGCGCCCCGCCTGGAGGAGGGCCTGCTCAACAGCCTCCTCCTCCAGCCTCCTCTTGACCACCGCGCGCGCCCGGGGGTCAACGAACGCGGGCTGCGCGCGCAGCATGAACGAAGAAAGCGGGCCTGCGCCCGCAGCCAAGCCTGGGGCACGGGGCTCGGCTAGCGCCGGCGCCGCCGGGGCAGGCGCGCCAGCGCTGTGCAGACTGTCGCGCCCTGCCTGGAGGAGGGCCTGCTCCACAGACTCCGCCTCCAACCTCCTATTGAGCACCTCGCGTGTCTGAGAGTCAACGCGCGTGGACGCCGCTATCGACTGGCTGGTGGGCGGGCACGCGGGCGGGGCGCGGCCCTCCAGAACTGCCAGGCGATTCCGCAAGCTAGCAACCTCGGCTAAGTGCGCCGCGACCTCGTGGGGTTCCGTCGCCTGGACTGCACCGGTGCTCCTCTGGAGCCACACCTTCTGGCCTGTTTCGCCCGCGTAACAATCCCACGCCGGCCTCTCGCGCTGGAGCTGGAACAAGGACTCCTTCAGGGACTGGAGCTCACTGGGGGGGGCCTCTGCCTGGGCAGCCTGAGCCGCGGCAGTCGGCAGCCCCTCCCCGCCGCGGTCGGGCTGCGCGCGCGGGGCCGCCTTGGCTGGCGCGGCCACGGGGGAGGCACGGGGCACGCCCGCGCCATCCGAGGGCGCTGCCTGCGACGCGGCTGGGTGGTCCCAACGGCTCTCCTTCGTGATCCTGTGAATGAAGTAGAGCTGGCCGTTGTATGGGTCGCGCCGGCTTTCCCAGCCCGCCGGAAGCGGCGGCGGGCTCAGGGTCGGCGGCCCTGGGGAGGCGGGGCGTGGGCTCCCGGAGGGGGTAGACGCAACCGGTGTCGGGGTGCACGGGGCTTGCGGCGGGTCCTCCTGTGGCGGAGGCGGCGGAGGCGGCGGTGGCGGCGGCGGCGACGCCGGTGATGCCCCCAGCCACTGCCCAGGCGGCGCGCTGGCGTGACGAGCGGCCTGCGGGGTGCCAGGCGACAAAGCGTGAGCCGGGGCCGCCGGCCGCGCCTTGCCCGTCACACCAGGGATGCTGAAGTTACCCGGGGGCGGGGACGTCGGGATGAGCTCCCCCAGCGCGACGGAGAGCCTGCACGGGCTGGGCGCGCCACCACCGCCAACCTCGCTCAGCGGCTCGCCGCTGGCCAGCGGGGGTAAGGAACTTGAACTGGAGGACCTGCGGCCGCGGCCCGAGGGGTACTGGGACTTGCTGGGCCTGGGCCTCGCGCGGCTGCGGTGGCGCCTCGGGGGCGAGCTGCCGCTGGTGCTGCCGCGCCGCCTCCGACTGCGACTACGGCGCTCATCGCGCCCATGCTCGCTGCGGCGGCGTCTCTGGGGCGGCATGGCCGCGGCCAGCCACGCCTCTTGCAGGGCCGGGGCGCGCCGGGCGTCTACCTGGGACAGGGGCCCCTGCGCCGCAGACCCCAACTTGGACACGAAAAGCCCGCGGCCGCGGGAGCCTGGCATTGGAAAGGATCCGGCACTCCTCCCCGCGCGCGCCCAGAGACCGGCGGCCGGACAGCGGGCCAGGGCTCGGGGCAGCCCACCAAACCCGGACTCGAAGCCTGTCAAGCAGCCAGGGCCATGCAAGACTTTGCAAATTTACTCGTCCAGCCCCGGTTCTTGCACCCACCCCCTCCCGTGACAGCCAAGAGCTGCCCGACAGACGGCCGGCGATCGGGGACGACAAAAGGCGAGGTGCCCCACACCATGCAGCACGGCTCGGCACCACACTCCACGGCACAGAAACCAGCAACGCCCCCGGGTAGGAGAGCACAGCACGGCGACGGCCCGACACGGCACCGGAACACGGCGCAACCGACACGGCACGGAGACAAAGCCCAAGACACAGCACCGACACGGCACAGCAGGCACGGCAGCGACACCCGGCGCACGGCACGACGCCCACACCGCCAGTCCAGGGAAGGGGCCCGGGGGAGCCCGAAGAAAAAGCGGACCAGCAACGGCCAGACCCAGGACCGGGGACCCAGAGCACCAGGGGACCACGGACACGCGGCCCCAGGACGACAGCCCCCGAGGGGCCGGAAGGGGGGGGAAGAAGCAAGAAAAACCGGCCCCGGTTTCCACCCCCTAAGGACATGGGACCCAAAAACCGGGGCCGGTTTTTGGGGCCCAGGACGGTGCCCGCCGACGCAGGGCGCGGGACGTCCAGAGGGCTGGCAGCGGGAGCTTTTCTGCGCCCGCTCGAGCCCGCTTGACCAGCGGGAGGTCGTCCTCATCCACTGGCGCGGCGACGGCGGCAGTGGGGTGCCGCTTTCTGCCGCCCCCTCCGTGGCACTCCGCAGCTACCTTGTCGTAAATACACAGTGCGCTTTCAGCCATAATGGCCTGCCTCAACGGATCAGCAAGGGATTCCTCCAAGCCCACGACGGCAGACGGCACCACGAACCCGTTACCCCGGAGCCCCTTCCGCATGGCATCCGCGCCATGGTAAACAAACTCTGCCAGGACGGCCTGGTGAAGAGGATCATGTGAATCAACTCTAGAATGGCTGGTGTCGCGACGGAGGCCGTGGAATCCATTACGAATACCATGCGGGCCGCGCCCGCTCGGGACGTGGAAACGACATGGCTCCTTCCCAAGACCGTACAACTTCTGGTCTCCGACAAAACAGAGAAACAGCAATTGATTTTTGACACTGTAATCACTTCTACCAGTGATTCGAAAGGGCTTCAAATCAGCCTGGGTCAGCTCCACCCTCGGCCCCAAGACGGCGACCATCCGCTTGAGCTGGGCCACCGACGGGCTGAAAGTTGACATCTCTCGAAGCGCAAGAAGCCTCGACGCCGGTGAAAAAACCTCTGGGGCGGCGTCGACCTCCGGTTCAGGCTCACTCTCAGCCTCCGGAAGACTGACGGACCAATCCCGGGGGACACCGCCCTTCGCGAAAAGCTCTGCTGTGTTCTGTGCCCTGCGGTTGGGCTGAAAAGCCCTCGTGAGAATCTGTGGGAAACGGGCCATCTGACGCACTATGCGGTCTCCCAAAGCTAACTGAAGGAAAACAGCAGAGTCCGGGATATCCATTGTCAGCAGCCTCGGGATCTCAGCCTTCAATAATGGCAGCAAATCGGGCCCCCAGCAAAGCGAAGCCTGAACATATATTAAATTCCCGAGTGCAGGAGCCGCCTCCTGCGAGGGGGCTGCTGCAAGCTCTCCCTCGATCTCCCTCCACTGGGCTCGAAGGGCAATCAAAGTAGGGGACCTTGCCAGCACCACCTCCTCCAGCCGCAATGCGTTCTCGCCAAGCACAACAGAGCCTAACGTTCGACCATTCAGGGTGCATTTCATATCATTGGCTCTCATCCGGTATTCCTGCTCTGGTACTGCTCGCAGGCGGCAGACTGCCTGAAAGTTCTCCCAGAAAGCGTTTCGATCCCTTACGGAAAGGGTATATTGGCGCAGCGACGCCATCGCCGGCACTCCCCGGCCGCGGGGGGCGCCCACGCGTCCGCCCTGGGCTATGTGCGCGGCAGACGATCGGGCCAGGCGGCGCGGACGGAGAGGCAAGCGGGGAGGGGGGGCAGCAGAGAGGCCCAGGATACTTGCATGCGCTGTGATTCTGCCCACTACCAATTCCCAAGTACGCTGCATAAGGCATGTTTGCTTGCGCTACACTGGCCAAGGGGTGCACAAACTCTGCTACGTAGCTCGTGCTGCAACTGCTCAAACGAACAACACAAATCACGTGAACGATAAAGGGAATGCAGGCGGGAGGCAGGAGGCGCGAGCAAGGAGGAGGAGGAGGGAGGGGAGCGGGGGACGAAGGGACAAGGAGGAGGGGAGGAGGGGGGCACACTGGACTCTCATTCTCCCTTACGGCGACACGCTGGCTCGTGAACCCTGGATGCTACGAAGTGCAGTTGCGTGGACTCTCACCGGACAGAGGTATAAGGTGGGTAGACAAAGCATGTCGAAGTAACAACGCGCGCTTGCGGACACAGGGCATAGCAAAACAGCTCGCTTGCTTGCATAGCGACAGCACCACACACGACAACCCACATGAGCGTACTTGCGCGCCTGCTTGCTTGCGACGCCGGGCCGAGACAAAAAGGGGCCAAGCTGAAAACAGCAACAAGTGCTCCCGACTTCCATAAACTACCCCTTGCTACACAACCGCATTGACACACAAATGGCAGCCTGCAGATCGCCCATTCACACATTACAAGGCAAGGCACACCGGAGGGCTTTGCAACCCCGCCCAAAGCCAGAGAGCATGCAAGGAAGGCCACGGACAACGCTGGTCCCCCGCGGCTCGAGAGAGCCTCGGCGGCCAGCCTTCCCCGACAAAGCCAAAGATGGCAACATATGGGAGCCAGAGCCACGTAAGCTGAACCCCTTCCCCAGACAGCCGCTCGCCGGGCGCGCTGCTGGACAACGGGCCAACCAGGAGGCAGCCAGAGCAGACAAGAAAAGCGGGAGCGGCGCGAGCGATGGCGGCGCTGGCGGCGTTGGCCGCACATGGCCGGCGCGCCACGCCCGCCCCGCCGGGACGACCAGGGGCGCCCCACGACATACGGCGAGGCCCCTCTGCTCTTCTTGAGCCAAAATGGCTACGGAGGGTCGAGGTCCCTGGAAGTTTCCCAAACAAGCGTTTCGCTCGAGACTTCAACAAAGTATGCAAAACAAGCGCTTCGCTCGAGACATCCGCAACGAACGAACATGCCTACTTTACCCTATGTTTTGTCGATCGGAATTTCAAAGACCAGCGTTTCGCTCGGAACCTCCTCAGAATTCAAGTCCGCTGGCCCTACGCGACCTCGTTATCGATCGCAAAATAATTCCGCTGGCCCCACGCAAGTCGAGGCTGGGGGAAACATCTAAAAGAGAACCCTGGGCCCGCGCCCTTTCCGGGAAAAAGAACACCGCCAAGCAGCGCCACATGGGCCACGAACAGGCTGGCAAGCGCCAGCGATGGCACAATACGGACCGACGAAATGAGCGAAGCAATTAACAAGGATAATGAGGAGAAGGGGGCAAATAATCAGCCCTGTGCGCGCGAACAAACCGCCAGAATTTCAAGCGACACCCATTCCTGGAAACGATGAATCCCCTCGCTGGGCACTTCTTCAGGCGGCTCCGGGAATGATCGGCTGTAAGCGGTTGACGGGTGGGACGCGCGGGAGAAGTTGCGTCGAGGCTGGGCCCGCGCTTACGCAGGGCACAACCGTCGGCAGGCGCGGGCCCAGGCATGGCGGTGGTGGGAGCGCGAGTCGGCGTCGCGGAGCCGAGCAACCTCGCCGACGTCTCCCCCCCCGCCGAGCCCTGGGCCAGCCCAGCCTCGACACACCCATTGGGCGGGAAAACGCATCCCCGAATGCGGGGCGGCCAGGCGAATCCCGAATCGCGAAAGCCTGCGCCGCGGACGCGCCCGCGGGCGCGCAGGAGGGGGATTCGCCTCAGCCAACAGAAGCCGTCCCGCAGCATCGGATGAGCAAGAAGAATAACACGACAAGGGCCGAACGCACCGCCGCGACTTCTCCCCGCGCCCAAGAGCTGCCCAGGGCGCCCATGAGAAGTCGCGTCGAGGCTGGGCCCGCGCTTACGCAGGGCACAACCGTCGACAGGCGCGGGCCCAGGCCTGGCGGTGGTGGGAGCGCGAGTCGGCGTCGCGGAGCCGAGCAACCTAGTCTGAAATGACTCTGGCAGGTAATATAGCATCCAATTCATGTCGAAGGAATACATTATGGGGAGTGGATGGATAGGATAGGGCAAGATCGATGTAACGATCTTTCCAGCACATAGCGAACACTAAGGCAAGTGTCCGGGCAAATAAGGCGCGCGTGCCTTGAGCCAAAGGCAGCGGCGCGCAGGCTATACTCCCGATCCTCTATAACATCCCCCAAATGGCTACCCTTGAAGTCGGGAGGGGAGGAGACGGAGAGCAAAGCCGCGCAGCCGCTAGGCTCTAGAAAGGCCGCGCGCACAACTGTTTGCAAGAAAAACAATACGCACAGTCTGGCCTACCACCAGACTGAAGGGCGAGATTTTTCGCTGGCGAGCTTCCCTGCAAAACTTTTCCACGCACACGCGGGATAGCCCCTTGGATATACAAGGGCTATCGGCCCGGCTAGAGGTAAGCCAAACAGGCTATTCCCCTCCGGGAAAAAGGGCACCGGGGCAAAGAGCCTGAACCAATCCGAACAGGTTCGTTGCCAAGCGTGAAAAGCATGGCTCGTTTCCGAGCAGATAAGAGGGCGCCTCTGCATTAGGCGCCCGCGCTGGCAAACTGGACCGCGGGGGCAACAAGGACAGACTAAGACTGATTCGATTTAGACTTGTTTTTGTCCTCGGGGCCTCGAAAGGGAACAAACTGCTTCACGTCACACTTAAATGACTGAGTGCCTGACAGCACTTCCAAAAGCAGCTCCCGATCGATACTCCCATTTGTATGCCCATATGCGGTCATGTCTCTAGTGTCACACCACTGTACGTTATGCACTATACCAATATCCATGAGCTCACGTATCCAGCTGATATGTCCCAGCAATGCCCGTTCCGGCGGTATCTTAAGGTCTTTGCTGGATAGCGATGTGTATACAGACTCAGCGTCTGTAGTAAGGGATACTATGACAGCTCGGCCTCCAACTTCACGCATATATCGTAGCTGTCGTGGAGTAAGTGCTCCGGCCTTGAGCTCGTGGAGAGTGATGAGCGTGGGATAACGCTCATCAAGATTATGTGCAGCTGCAAGTGCCTCAGCGGCATAGCTGGACCTCACCTGCAGTCGGTGTGATTTGCATAGTCCGTCGCAAAAGTGAATGACGGATTTGACTTGAGGCGAGTTTCCTCGCCGGAATACGTTGGCCCCGCGAATACCGTAGCCCTTGGTTTCATCTTCCTCCTCCCCGGTGAGTTTCCGATATCCCGAATCACTGTGTATGTCTACTTCATTCGTCGGCTTCACCCGAGGGAAGGCGATGCGTTTCGGGCTGCTGATCAGCTTTCGCGTCACAGCATTCAGTCGTCTGACTTGTGAGTTGGTGGGCTCTTGGATCTTCTGGAGAGAGACCACATACACCATAAGCCAGACTTGAGTAAGAAGGGCAAAGGCGAGAGCTCCTCGCAGGCTAACGAACATGTCGGCGATGAGTTTGGTAGCTTTGGTGTCTGCCGCCGCTCCCGTAAGTTCAGGGTGTGTGATAGGACGTAGTTGTTTAATGTGCTCGTCCTGGTCCACGATCGCATCCCCGTGTTCATTCTTCGTATAGCGAACGGCGCAATTCGTGTAAGAATGCTTGTTGAGCTTGCATTTACCAAACACCTTTTTCGTCACGGTGTACATAGTCATCTACGTGTTTCTCTAGGCCTGTCATATTGATGTCGTCGACATGTTTCGCCGTTAACAAACCCTGACTGAATTCAAACTCAGGATCGTAACTTGTCGGTGCAAGGCCTACAGCTCGTGTAGTCGTGCGAAGGTGGAGGGAGACTGCTCTTGGGGCGTCCTTTTGTACCCGTTCCTGGCTTGAGGCACCTGAGGAGGTGTCGGCTTTCATCGTAAGAAGAGAAGCCTGGTAGTGTACGAAGCACCTGGGCACTTCCTGGTGGAAGGGAAGCAAACCATGCAAGTTCCCCTCGCCGGTGGCATGAGCAAGTTCCTCAGAGGTCAGTCCTTTGAGGAACGCATTGTCGATGTCCATAGATGCTAAGATCCATTCTGGATGACATGCCACCTCACTTTCAAGGAGCCTTTGGGACTGTCTTCGAGCAATTCCTGAGAAGGTTTCTACATCGAAAGCCTCCGTGTCCATGAACCCGCGGAGGACAAGTCTAAGACGGATGGTTTTAACATTCTCGGTGCCTACCTTCACGAACTTCCACTTGTATACATATCTGGATGCCATTATGTTGGAAGCTTTGGATAAATCATATATCTCAAAGCATCGGTTGTCAAGCCAGATCTTGAGTTCGGTGTACAAAGCTTCACAAGCTTATTTAGGATGTGCTGCTATATCGGCTTTGGTGAGTAGGTCGTCTTCCTTGACTACCGCAGCACGTCTAGCAGCCGATGCTACATATACTCTCATCGTTGCGACCATGTCTGTTTCAAGCTATGCAAGTTGGGTCTGATCCAACACTACCTTTGACATTTCTGGCGTGAAACATAGCTCAACATAGGGACCATGTTCATCACTGTCAAGAGAATAGCCCTCGTCAGGTGTAGTCGAGCATAGAGAGACAAGAGAGGGCTCTTGTAGTTCAGGCTCGTCCCCGAGCATCTCCGACACCACGGTATCTTCCTCGTCCACGGATGCTGAGACCAAGACACATCGGTCGGGCAGCATGGTTGTTGGGACGCACTAGAGATAGTCGTCGACAACCGTTGTGGGATGAAGGTCCATACGTAGCTCATCGCACCACTCCTCCATCATCATAGCCTCGATGTCGTGTTCCTCGCTTTCTTCGTAGATTGTAGACAGGCGACCTTCACTTGGTGATGAAACACCTGGGGTGTCTGGAGGAGGCCTGTCTCCAGGCTGGTCGCGTTCTCCAGACGTTGTGCCCAAGTGCTGATACTTGGCAAGGTCGTCATGAAATCCTAGAGAAGGAACTTGTGACGTCAGGCGCTGGATGAGTCTGGAGTGAGTGCTACCAGTGATTTGAGAGATGTTCAGACCGGTGCCCACACACTCATAATAGTGGAAGGCTGGGTTAACATCGCTGTCGTAGTGGATCACTGTAGACACGGTGGCGTACTTTACTGCAGGTAGATTGGACACGCTCTTGGCCAACCTCACGGCTACTACACGTTCAACTCGGAAATAATTTCGCACGAGATACTGCAACGCAAGGTGTACGCGCGGGTGAAACTTGCTGTCGTCGGAAAGATTGAGCTTTCCCTTGTAGTCTGGAATATAGCCAAAGACTTTGGCAAGTTTCCCTGCACCAAAGTGTGCCACATAAGTAAGGACGGTTTGCATGGCCACGTTGTCCATGCCAAGTTCCCTGGTGAGAAGGCATTCAATGTATAGCGTCTGGCGAGCATCAGGGTACATTACAATTACCTCGCGCGACTCTGCCTTGACGACGACGCGTCCTCGCTCAGGCACGTCACGAATCACAGGGAACGGGCCATTCCAGCCTCCATGGTCGTCCTTAGTGGCTGTAGGTCGGTGATAATCGACCAAGTCCCCAGCTGAGTATAGGCGAGCACCATCTGGGGCCGTCTCAGCCCTGAGAGCACGATTCGTCTTGGCTACCGCCGTGGCTTGAGTTATTGCTTCCAGGCTAACTTCCCTCACACGGCGTTCGCGTTCGTGGCCTGACGTCTCGGGCCCCTTAGGGAAGTCAAGGGTGTCGAGGTCAGGAAGAAAAGAGGGCTGACGCCCAGTGTGTGCTTGGTAAGGCGATACTCCGCCGTAAAACGTGAAAGCGTTGGTGACGAAGATGCCTTCGGCCAATACTCTAGTAAATACGATGGGGATGGTGTGTCTGTTCAGCTCTTCCTTCAGCATATGGAGAGTGCCCCTAATAATGCCGTTGCGTGACTCGATCGAGGTCGCGTGCTGGCCAGGCGCTCGGATACGAAGTGTCGTACCTTTGTTCGCCATCATGGCCATGGCAGTCTCATTATTGAGGGCACCTTCTCCATCTGAATACAAGACTTTGAAGGGTCCATGGTAGGCGATCCAGCAGTAGTGGTCAGCGTCGAGTATAGTGTCCACGTTCTCTATCAGGAATTTCTTGGCCTGCTGCCAGGCGAATACATCGGTCCATGATGTGAAATATGGTCCGTTTCCTGTAGAACATGAGATCAACTTCGCCTTCATCAAGCCAGTTTCCAGGAAGGCTTACGGAAGGTAGCGTAGAATTACCTGGACGGCCCCATGCTCTACATCCCCAACATGTGTCACAAATTTCTTTGATCATATTCAATCGAACGCTACCCAGTCCCACTTTATCTAGGATCGGCCTCATCTTGGGTTCCTTCGCATGATACCACCGTAGGTGCAGTTTGCGGAGTTCCTTTTTGACTACGTGAGGTTCGTGACTACGGAGATTTTGCACACTGTGTTGGATGCCAAATCTCGCCCAGTCGGGCAGTCGTGGAGCCCCCGAGCCGGTTGAGGCCAGAGGGTCCCTCGTAGCTCTCCGCAGTCGGTCTCCTTCATCAACTGCATCTGGTGGCGGAGGTACGCCTTGTAGGCGACCACGGCGGGCCGCTACTTGTGGCGGCTCGCCCGAAGACGCGGAGGGCGTGTTTCCACGCTCAGGCGCGCCTCGCAGTATGTCGTAACTGCTGGCGCCAGATGTAGGATCAGCGTTCCCAAAGGCTCGTGGTCGCGGTGGCCTGGCGTGAGCGCCCTGACGGCCACCCGATGCCGAAGCTTGGCCCTCCCCAGGCTTGGGTAAGGGTTTCCACCAAGCTGGCGCATTGCGGCCCTCGGGATCATGATCGTCTGGGAGTATGAACGGCTCGGCAAAACGGCATTTGCCGGGCTCAGCGTCAAGGTTGTTATTAACACCCTTGCTTCTCGTAAGATCCCTTTGGCATGCAGGGCATGGCCAGTATACAGAGATAGAGTCATGATGCTTCACTGTGTGGGATCTCTGTTGTGGAAGGGACTGTCCTTTCGGACATTGTCGATGCATGCTGGGCATGTGGCCACTTTTGGGATGATACGATCGCCGATGCGTCTCATACCCTCTCCTGGTTCAGCTTGATCAGGGAGGTCAGCAGGAGAAGCATGCGCAGTTCGTGTAGGAGCGTCTCCGCGCGTGTTGTCGATGGCTTTCGCCAGATAGACGGCTTCAGTCGTCGAGTGTATTTGTGCCAGTGAAAGCTCCCTGTTGCACGGTTGTGCATGCACCTGCTGACCGTTGCACTTGATTGAGTCGCCCAAAAGGTTTAAGAATTGTCTCGTCGTTGCTGGTGATATTTGGTCGGCTTCTTGATATAGTCACCAGCCGTATCTTTAAGTCCCGTTGCACATTGGTCGATGCGTACGGTCGCTTTATGTGATCGGTTGGCAAGTTCTTTCCATGGGGGGAATATCATCCACCCATGTTCCTGTGGGTTGTTCGCGTACAAACCACCTCCGTGCATTATCTTGAGTAACAGCTATTTTACCACAATAAGTTATGTGTGGCAAATCTTCTTTATGATGCGGTTCCCAAGTGTTATAATTGGCTTTGTAGTTGTAGTAGGATGGTGGTCCTGTGGTGCGGCAGTTGGGCTGTAGCATGGCTACTCGTACGTAGCATACTGCGAAGTAATGGTCTACAGCTCGCGGCACCGAAGGATCTCCCAGGTCGACACATGTGATCTTGTCTAAGTTGCCCCCTGAGGAGAGACCCCTTGAGGAGGCAAGCTCTGCAATACCACCCTCACCTTCACAAAGCTCCAACATATCCACGCAATCTTTGCGACCATAACATAGAGTAGCCACTATGCTGTATATGTCCGCGTGTGTCGGGCATAGGTGTGGGGAGGGTAAGGAACAGGTCATCTTCCTCGTCTGAGCTAATCAGCTCGACAGGGACGTCAGTGCTCCAGGTCGCCATAAGATCCTGTCCGAGTCCTGACAAGTCGCCACCGCAATCATCGTTTCCATCATCAACGTGCTTTTTGATGCGGCGAGGCTTGATGCCTGCCTCCTTTTCGGCTTTGAGCCTTTCCTTCTGTTTGATACGCGACTCCGTAGGTAAGACTTGCTCGTCCTGTTCACCGGTCTGTGTGCCCATCGTCGTTGATGAGTGGGTACCTGCGTCAATCGCCAGAGTCGGGAGGGGAGAAGGACAGTCATCTATGATGACGTGTCGAGGTTTCTGTGGTGATTGGGTAGGCTCGTCTCCGAGCATGACCGGTTCCTCGGGCTGCCAGTACATCCGTGTACTGATGTTGGCAACCCCTGCAGGTAGTGGTGCATGCCAATCATACCCCGTTGGTTGATCGGCTACTGCGATATCCTGAATAATCGCGTTGGTATCCAGGTTAATCGTTACACGTCGGATGACATCAGACCATTTCGGCCCTCCTTTGTTGGTCGTCACATAGTGATGTATGTTGTGACCGTACGTGTATAGGTGTTCAAGTAGATAGGCACGTTTCCGTGCGTAGTGTTGCTTCCCAGAATTCTGTCGTTGAGGTGACGGATAAGTGTGATGGGTGTCTGGGCTCGCCATTCAGCATGTCGCACCGTTTGGTCGTACCAATCCAAGACGTGTTGTGGTATCGCCAGTTTGCACGTACATGCCCACAACTTAGAGCTGATCGGTATCGATATGGCTACCTGCATATAGGTGCCACTCGGTGTATTGTCTTGCATATCGAACCCAAATACCGAAATGGCATAACCGCATCCGTACCACCGTCAACTTAAGATCTTCCAGAGTATCACGTATTGGAGATAGCTTCCAAACGTATCCTGGGGGCCAAACACTATAATTTTCATGCGGAGCTTCTTGGCTTTCGTCAGGAGGTTCCGAATGCGCGACCAGTGTGGGGCTACTCTTTTACCTGGGGTTCGTACGTACCAGTCACCTGGGGTACTAACCCATATTAGAGAATAATCCCCAATGATCACCGCACCAAGATACTCTGTGCCCACAGTTGTCATGAGCTAGCTCATTGTGGGAAATGCGATCACAGGTGCATCCTCGGGCGCGGAGGTCAGCGCAAGCCTCTCTCGCATCTTCGATAACGAAAGCTCTTTTACTATGGCAGGTTGCCCCGCTGTCCTTGTTACCCCCCGGCCTCTCGGCTATCAGGCGAGGCGACGAGGGGGCAGCGTCGCCCTGCCATCTTCAAGGTAAAGAAGATGCGCCTGCAACATCTGCCAGCATCTGAACTTCCCTCAAATGTGAAGCTCTGCACTGCAGCGCGCGGTAGCCTCAGAGGCGGATTGATCCGCAAACGTGGCCAGCATGGATGGATTATCCATCAGCTGCTGCAATAGGCCTTTCGACCTTGCGTCGTTGACCGTCTGCAGCTCATGGTTCGTGTATCCCATCACAATATTCCGGCGTGACCGTGCAGCATCCATGGGTACAAGTCCGCCATGCTGGGCCAGTGTCCTGGCTACGAAGCAATCGAACGTCTCCAGATCGTCGATGCTGTCGCCTCTCATCGTCGCCTGGGCGAGTATCGCGAGCAACCCTTGAGGCAGGTTTCCCTGCAGTTGTTGGCGCTCTTGCGCGGGGGATGGCTCGCCTGTCAGCACCGTCTGGAACGATGTTGTGCTTGTACTCGAGGCGGGTTGCCCCGCGGCTCCAAATCGATCACACCTGATTGACAAATGTCCTGATGGCAGCTTCGTTGTCGGCATGATCTCGGAGCCCACGGGGAGTTCCATATTGACCTGTCCCTTCCCAGGGAATATCAGCTTCTCCTGGCCTCGTTCGAGCACAATGATAGCGCGCTTGTCCTGCATACTGTCGAGTCGAGGCCCAGGATAGCTAGCAGGTCCTTGCCGCAGCCTGACACAATATTAGTCTTGTACGAGTCGAGCTGGGTCGAGCCCTGGTACTCGCAGGCAATGCTGAAGGTGCCCACGGTATCAGCTGGGGCCGACCCCTCGCCTACCCCGTTGATGTTCAATCGAGAACGAGGTTCAAACGTACAAGGACGATTATGTGCCTCAGCAGCCTGGACGAACTTGCGGCTCGCATTCTCTCCCATTATGTTAACCTTCGAGCCCACGTCTATGAGGATTGAATTTCCACCATCCTCAAGGAACGTCTTACTCGGCTGCTTGATGTGCACTGTCTCTGACGCGCCGGCTGCGGTGTCTGGCGGGTTTCCCCGCATCTCAGTCGTACTTTTTGGCGGGTCTCCCCGCATCGTGCTGGCACCTGGCCTTCCTGCGGCCATGCGTGCCAGGTCGATGTACTGGAAGTGCGACAAGTTCTGGACTTGAGCGCCCTGTTCCTCCCGCCAGTTGGCATACTCATCACGTATGCTCGTGTACTGTTCGCGGGTAGTGCGCCGCGCCAGCGTCAAGTACGAATGAAATGTGATGTCCTGTAATCCCTCACTCGTAAGGTGATCCCTGTACTGCAACCACTCGTCGAACTCATTGCTCGTAGCTGAGAGTTCGACGGCCCTGACTGCTGTTGCCGCTGTCGCCACGGAAGAGTCTGAGACGTCAAACGACTCGCTCTCAGGATTATCGGCGTCCAGCATGAACGCGGTGTGTGCATTGTCCATCTGGGTCTGGAAATGGCGAACACATAGTTCTCGCAGCTGTTCAGGGTCCAGTGGCAGCTCGGCCCCACCCCCACTCCGGGGTGACATCGGAGGAGCCACCTGCCCGACTCCAGGCTCGCAATGAGTCGGAAGGATCGGCACAGGTGGGGTATTGGGCAAGTTCCCCTGCTGAGGCGCCGTCATCGGGATAAGCTGGTCGAAAGATCCCGTCTCCATCGGCGTCCTTACCTCCTCCGGCGGGTTCCCCCGCTGCTGGGACTGTGTTGTCTGCCTGTCTAGCATACTGGCTGTCATTTCCTCTACCATGCCCCTCAACTCTCGCAGCTCCCTCGCTGCCTGTTCGGGAGCCTGAGTGACGGAGCCGGTCCAGGGGAACGATGGCGCTATGATACCTGGCGCTCGGCAGATATCACATACTGGTTGCTGAGGATCTCCTTCTCGCTGATTCGCAACATGGCCCACCACATTCGAGTTCCAGCACTCCTCGTGGAACAGATGGTTGCACCTCAAGCGGTAGATGTTCTCCCTCGGCAGAAACTCCTCGAAGCATACCGCGCAGGTGTCTTCCATCCCAGTATAAGTTTCCACGTCTGCCGCCCTAGGGTACACCCGCCGCTGCCGCTCCAGGACTGTTCGGAGCCCAGGAAAGGAGCTGGGGGATCTCCTGCGGGGGACAGCACCTCCGGCGCTACGGCAACCACTGCTGGAGGAGCTGCCGCTGTGGAGGCTGCGGGCGACATGGCTGGCGAGTTTCCTCGCATGGGTGAGCCTCTGTTCCTCGCGACTTCAAGTGCGGCTGCGCGTGCTTGGTCACGTACACTCTGCACCGCCTGCCTGCGCCTAAAACACGCCTGTTGAATGTGGTACGTCTGCCGGATGTAGTCTGGTACTGCCCTACTGCCTGATGATATCGCATGGGCAGTAGACTGGACGGCCACCTCTGGCGTCGTCGGTGCAGGCATGAAAGCCATGTGCGGGCACATGGACTGATCACTGCAGCGCACATTCGTGAGGCTATGAAACTGATCCGCAGTCTCACGAACAAATCTGTCCGGGACTCTAGACCCGTCTGATCCATTGGAGCTGGCGCTGGCCTCTGGCCCTGAGCCATGCTCGGATGAGCATTGAGGGCCGGGATAAAGGCTCGTCGCCGAGCAGGGTCAAGTGGATTTTGACCCTCTGGCTCCCAGGACCAGGCTGGCCTCCACCGCTGACCGCTCGGGTGGGGCAGGTTATGACTCTGCACCTGTTGTACCGCAGCTGCCACCCTTGCGCGGTAATCATCAGGCACTCCAGCGGCGGTGTTCTGGCCAGCTAAAGGTCGGTGGTGTACTGGAGTACCAGGCAGGTTTCCCTGCAGACTCGTTGGCGTGCCCGTTTGCATCATGCTCAAAAGAGCTGTGCCATGCTCAGCTCTGGCCGCGGCAATCCGCTCCATGAGAGTGCCATTCGTGGCAGATCGACCAGGAGTCCCAAGCGGAGACTGTGCTGGTGGTGTCGCCACTGGGGTCATGCCCCTCGGTGTGTGCATGCTATGCGAGGGGCTCCCTGGCATCTGCTCGAATCGAGCAGGCTCTCCGAAGATGCGGCCGAACGTTTGCGGGTCTCCCTGCGGTTCGGGCATGTCGTTTCTGAGTCCATTAACGGGCGGGTTTCCCTGCACGGCCTGGCGGTTGCGTGTCACCATGGCGGACATAGCTCCCTGACCTGCGGCCCAGGGATCTTGCTGGTACAGTCTGTCCGCTAGCTGTTCCACCTGCTCAGGATTTAGTGCAGCCGCGATCCGATCCAGATCCGAGGTGCTGAGGACCTGCCAAGATATGGCACTAGGACCTTGGCATGGAGCACGGCTTGGAGCCGCGCTTCCCGCCTCACTCTCGTTGATCATGAGGATATGGTGGATTTCGGGCTGGTTTCCCAGCACTGTTGGGCTGTAATGGCCCCCTACCTCCCTTTGACCATAAACCGCATGAGGCTCACTAGCATCTCGGTCAAGAGACCATGTGTGCATAATACTAGCACTGCCCACCGTTCTCCACCTTTTCGGTGCCGTCATTATGGCAGTGGAAACGCGTGCACGGCGAGTGCCCATATATTCTGGGTTCCGCCATTGCTTTCCTGTGGAGAGTTCCTCCACAAATGTAATGTAGCACGGCTCAATGATGCCGTTTTTTCCTTCTGATAAGAGAACCCCATTGTCGGACCAGCAAAAGTCGATCCCGTCCTTCAGGGCTTGGTGCCAGTCCACAAAGATGACGATCTCGGAGTCGGGGCCCCATCCACTCTGCACGCCACGACGACGAAGCGTCGGAACAAAGTGGATGCGTGATCGGCCAGTCCCTTTCTTCTTGGTGTTGTGTTCTTTGCAACAAGAAAGGCCATACCACATGATGCCCTCGAAGGCTGCCCACCGCGCGCCGTGCGTGGCAACCTCGGGGCATGGGGCCGGTCTCCCGGCAGGATTGTCGCGCAGCACAATGTACTTGTACAACGACCAAGGGGCCTTGAGCGTCCACGAGTGCCCTTGCGAGGCACGGATGAATATATCGGACGTGCCAGAATCTCGCACCAAGACCTTGAACTGCAGACGCTGCTTCTCCTCACCGTCCGCCTCGCGGACGTGGACGATCGCCATCATGATGGCAGCCATCCGGTCAACCGTTCTTTTGTAGAAAGTCTCGGCGGTGATCTTGGCCTCATCCATTCTCGGGTTGTACCCGTCCTGTCTCGCACGTCCGTTGTGCCACGGAAACTCGTGCACGAGCTCATAGAGATTGATCCATCCATCATGATCGTCGAACGTCTCAAGGCTCCACACTAGATTGTGTGGTCTGCCAGGCGCGTGTCTGCACATCCTGCTGAGGCATTTACTAAGCTGCTTGAGTGTATGATTACTACTCGGAACAATATTTTTCTGCCTGCAGCTCTCCATGACTGCCTCATCCACCGAGCGTATCGGTGGAAGATTCCGCAGAGCACGTCGATCATTGATTAACGCCTGACTCCCGCTAGTAAAGGAAGTATCCCCTGGGTAGTGCAGCTTATCCTCCGGCGGGTTTCCCCGCAAAGGAGCCTCTGTCGCCGATGAGGCTGCGGCTCCTGAGGATGAGGATGCTGCAGCTGCAGCGCCTGGCGGGTTTCCCCCCGGTGTCTCTCGGCTGGCGCTGCCCCTGATCTTAGGCACCCAGGTACCCCTAGACAAGGCACCTTCCTCGGACTTCTTGGAGCGTGTCGCCACAGGCGAGGCTGGCGTAGGGGTAAACCCTGTACGCTCGAATGCCTTGGCCTTGCCGGCGATAGAACCGCTACGGCTAGGCTGTCGTCTGCGGATGTCCACGGAGTCCTGAGGTTGTTGCCTAGGGTCGGGTCTCTGCGCAGGAGTTGCTCGAGTCGGTGACTTCGGCACTTCAGAAAGGGGCCTCCCCATCTGCACATCGAACCCGAGCTTCTCTGAGCGGGTCGACACTTTCTGTCTTTCCCCCGAAGGCGTCGTAGGTGGACGTGTTTCGCTGTTGGCCTTCGGTTGGAGTGGGGGCTTATTTGCCCCCCCTTGCGACTCCAGCAGCATTCGGCGAGTTGCCTCGCGAGCGCGTTCTTCAGCCACTCGCTTGCGCTCCGTCTCTGCTGCGGCTCGCTGAACCTCATGTTCATCGTCATCCACCATCTCGTGCTGTTGGGCCTGACTGGAGACGCCAGGCGGGTTTCCCCGCATTCCAGGAAGGCGCTCGAGCGCCTCTTTCTCTTCCTGGGTCATAGGCACAAGTCCCCGCGGAGGTTGGACCTCCCCGGCCGTAGAGCTCCTGTGAGCCGCGGTTCCGAGACGACGATTGACCTCGTCGATCTCTTCTTGGGTCATCGGCACCACTGGTGGATGACCCTCCTTTGCAGGAGTGCGGCCTCTGTTCGGGCTTAAGACCTCATTGAGACCTACAGGACACCCAGGTCTGTGTTCCTGGAATGGCTGTGAGCACGGACCGCAGACCGCGTCTGGCCTGTAGCGGCGGCGCCCCTCAATGATGGTCCGCAGCTGTTTCCGCGCTGCCTCTACCTCAGGACGTCGAATGTTCGCGGCGAGCTGATAGCCACCCCGTATGGACCTGCCTTGGGCGCCCCTGTAGGCTGGGTTGCCCTGTCCAAAGGCAGAGTGCTCACCCGTTTGACGCCTAGTGTCGTTGTAGGCGAGCAGGTGACCCCCTCGTCGAGAGGCATGCTCTGATGGGGCTGCCTGCCTCCATTCGCGAAGGAGCCGTGCTTGGGGGTGAGGATCGTCCCTAAGGCGTGGATGCGAACGAGACCTCCTGGCACGTTCGTCCGATGATGCCGCCGACGTAGCCTGAGCAGGAGCCGGCGGGGGTTCCTGCGGGGCCGCAGGCGGCGCACATTGGGCAGGCAGGTCTCCCTGCTGACTGGAGTCTGGCACAATTGTCTCTTGTGCGGGTGGTGGTGCGTCAGGACTGTCTGGGTCATAGTCCACCTCCTCGTCTTTGCCATTGACTTCCATCATGAGGATGGTGGTCTCGTCCTCGCACATTCCACATCCATCATCTTCTTCAACTTCTGACGTAGGGCTGCCAATGACAATGGTCATTGACCCAGCCGGGACGGGCAGGTTTCCCTGCTGTACAGGCGTCGGAGCATCGCTTGGCTGTCCCGGAGTCGGCGGCCCCGGAGTCGGCGGTACGGTAGTCGGCTCAGGCTCGTAACCGAGCATAGCGTGCGCCTCGAGCTGATCATAGTCATATGAGGGCTGCCCGATAACATTTCGCATGGCCGTGTGGTTGGGCTGTAGCCCTGCCGCCTGGAGACCCCATCCCAGCGGAGGGGGCGCCTGTCCACGCATGGAGATAGCCCTTTCAAGGGCTTAGCGCCATCGCCCTCAGGGTGCACGCTGTCGATGAGTGTAAGGGCCGCCAACTATAACTCCGAGTCGTCACAGGCATCGGTGTCTTGTAGCATCATGTGGCCACTCTCGACACTCTCTTGACTCTCAGGATATGCTACGACCAGCACAGCGTGCATCTGCATGAGAGTCTGCAGTGTCGTGTGCGGTCCGTACTCGCCTGGCGCGAGCATGCCAGGTGGTACGTGAGGGTTTCCTGGCACGCCCACGGTGAATTCTTGAGCCTCTAATTCCATCAGATCACCATAATTTGGAGGATATACTGGAGTGGGCCTGTTTCCAGGCATGAGGTCGGGTTGACGTCGAAGGTTGTGGTCAACCTCCGAAGGCGAGGCCTCAACAGTGACTTCTTCGTCGCTGCTCTCGTAGGCCATGATATTGCCTGGGTTACCGAACATCCAGCCGAAGAAAGAAAGGGGCTGGTTTCCCAGCGTTCCGTTCTCCACAGGCGTAAGCTCGAGATTTCCGAGGACAAACCTGCGGAGGCACTCGAGATAGTACGCGTAAAGCCCATGGCCGTACGCCTCGAGCTCGTCCAAATTGTCCATACTGCTAGCCCAAGTGAAAAAACATCTGTCCCACAGCCTCGAAGTCTTGGAGTCTCAGATATTCGATGGACGGTTCACTTGAGCCTAAATGGACTTCGGTCGATCTACCCTTTCCATTTCCCTTCGCTGGACAATCCTTTACAATATGATCGGTACTATCACACTCATGGCACTTCAAGATCTGGCCGTCTCTACCTCGCGGGTTCCCCTGCCTGCCTTTCTACCTTTGCCCGAGGTCTCCCTACGGCCTTTTCCACGGCCTTTCCCCCCGAAGAATATCTCATCATACTGATCATCTGAAAGCCTCTGGAGGAAAGCCGAGACGCCTCGTCGGTTCAACCTTCGGCGACCCCGTTTGCATTTACCTTTCCCTTTGAAGCTCCTCCGTATCCTCCTCCTAGCACGACGCACCAGTTTTCGTGTAAACCTCCTCCACACACGCTTTGCTTGTTGTACTAACCAGAACAGATGTTCGGCACGCTGATTGTCATCTTCCAGTCTGCATGATATCTGACCAATCTAGGGGTTCGATACCGTCTGATGATATAGCGTCGGTGTCGGCGCTGGAGTCGAAGTCGTCGTTGCCTAAGTAGGTGGACATACCGTCGTTTAGGGGATTCGCTTCACCCCACAGAGAACGGTGAGGTTGAGGCTTTCTAGGAGGAGGGCTGGTTGCCCAGCTCGGTTGTGATCAATGCCCTGTTAGTAGGGCAGTAGATTATCCAGGATCGTCGGCCCATATGTTTGAGGGCCCGTTGCCAGGCTGAGCTTCCGTGGTTAAGGTAATATAAAAATTTCCACTGCCAGTTCCCCTTCCCCTTCCAAACACTGATCCTATGTTACCAGGAGACCGTTCTGACAAATGGCCTATCGAACGCATCCTCTCGCACAGTCCGTCATGCTGCTGTTGTGTTTGGGGCATTTGGTGGTTGAGTGGCTGTAAGAATTGCATGGCTCGCTGGTTGCCAACGCCTAGGGCGCGGAACAGGATTGTCGCGAGCAGTTGGAAATTGGGAAGGTCAAAACCCACCGACAGTGCCTCAAAACGAGCCATCTCGAACCGACTAAGGGTTACATCGATTCGTTCTCCGTGAGGCAAGTGGAAGTCGATGAGCTGAGTGCCTGAAGTGAGCTGGCGCTCATCTTCCAAGCCTTCGAACTTCATGCATAGGAGGAACATAATGTAGGTTACTGGGTCGGTGTGGACACCATCGATGTCCGCACCATAGTTTATGATGTCAGGTGGTACCCTCATGGCGAGTGTCCTCGCTAGGCCACCCAGGCCGCTTTGTATGGCGGCTGCTTGGGCTTGTGGCGTCAAGCGTCCGCTTGTGACGTTAGGCCACGCGTTGACCTCATAAACGTATTCGCGGAAAGGTACGTTGCCTTGAAGGTCCCAGTATGGGACATGTGTTTGCACATCTGTGCTAGTGTCTCCTCAGCGCATGTGTCCGATTGCTGCCCCCCGCGCAAACCATATGATGGCGAAGATAACCAACCCTAGGCTGTGGAGATATGGGTGGTTATCAGGCGCGTTGCCGCGCTGGGGTAGGGCTTGTAGCGCCTTGTCGTGTCTACGAGGCGCTTTACCTTGCGGGTCTCCCCGCCTACGCTTCAAGTACTGCGCTTTTGGCTCGTTGCCGAGCGGTTGGTAATAACATAGTAATGAAGCGTATATGGTACCAATGTTGTTGTCTAGACGTCGTACCTCTCGTGTTGCTTCTTGCTCTTGTGTTGATCCTCGTAAATCTAAACGGAGTGGTGGCGCAGGGTAGAGGTTGGTCACGAAGATCGTGCCGGGTAGCGCGAGGATAAGAAGAGCAAGAGCTGACCACGCGAGAGTGCGGCCAGCTCCGCTACCAAGTCTGAAATGACTCTGGCAGGTCATATAGGATCCAATTCCATGTCGAAGGAATACGATATGGGGAGTGGATGGATAGGATAAGATAAGACCGATGTAATGATCTTTCCAGCACATAGCGAACACTAAGGTAAGTGTCCGGGCAAATAGGGCGCGCGTGCCTTGAGCCAAAGGCAGCGGCGCGCAGGCTAAACTCCCGATCCGCTATAACATCTCCCAAAGAGCTACCGTTAAAGTACCCTCGCCGACGTCTCCCGATGCATGCTCGGCGGAACGACGCCCGCGCGCACACCGTGCAGACTGCAGATGCTTGGTCTGCTTCCCTCACGGCCCGGGCGACCCCTGCACTGCTTCCGCGGCGATCGGCGCGTCCTGCACGCCAAGCGCCGCCGCGGAGCCCCGACCCCGATGCCTGCAGGGCGGCGCCTCGTCGGAATCAGAGCGCGCGATTTCCGCCTCGGCCGCTAGCACCATGGCCTTCGTCTTTGCTGCCGGGCACCTGCGCTTCATAACGCGCCGTGCCATCGCGGCCCGGGCAGCGAGGCCGCGCCCACCACCTACGCGGTACCCGAACGCGGCCACTGACTTCCAGCCGCCCTCGAAAAACAACGCCGCCGGCTCCCCGGTGCGGAGTGCCTCGCGCGCGAGCGGCCCGGGCCGCGTGCAAACTCGGGCAGACAGGACATGGGGCCCCGCCAAGTCGGCGCGGCCGCGCCGAAAGCAATGCGTCCCCCACTCCAGTGCGCGATGGAGCCCCAGGTGGGCAGCGGCGAGCTTGACGCAAGCCAGCCCGCCCACGTAGGTGACGCCAGGCAGGAGCTGTTCGCCGGGGCGAACCTGGCGCCTAATAATGCATACGGCCCACAGTCGCTTGCCCTTAAGCTGGCACACACATACCCTCTAGACCTTCGCGAAGCGGGCCCCTGGCGCGACCCCGCGGCGCGCGCGCGCGCGAGCGGCTCGCCGGGTCTGGCGCCACCTTGCCTTTACGGCGGCGGAATTGCACCTGCACCTGGTGCTTCCCTTCGTCCTCGTGGAGCGAAATCACGCTATGTGCCGGCGCATTCAGCCCCGCCACTTCGGAGCCGAAGCGAAAGCAAAACTGCCAGCAAATGGCGAATGCGTCGGCCATGTCGCCGCGCTCAATCTGCCGACCGCAGGGCACGCCGGTCGGCGCGCGCGGCCCGCCGCCCGATGGGCGCGCGGCCGTGCCTCGCGCAACCAATCTGCCATCGCGCGGACGTTGTCCGCCGTGGCGCGCGCACGAAACCTTTGCGCGCCAGGCGGTTCCGCCTCCCGACGGACTCACGGAGCTTCTGGGCAGCGCGCGCGGTGGCCACACCTTCCGGGCGCCGAACACCAGGGTCCGCGCATCCCCCAGGGCCCCCGTGTCTGCGCGGAGCAAATGCAGCACAGATCGTATGCCTTGCAAATAATGTGACAGAGTACCCGGGCGGCGGCAGAGCGCCACCATCACGTCCCTTGTGATTGCGCGCGGCGGCCAGGGTGAGGCCCCGGCCGATTCGCGCGCTTGGCCGTACAATTCAATCGCTGAGGCATACGGATACGCCGAGAGCTTCCACGCGTGGAACTCTCTCCACAGCGCGGCCATCTGGATGCGGCGCATGCGCTCCAGCCCTGTTCCCAACAGCCGCAACTCTTCGGCGCGCCGACGAGGTGTGCCTGGCAACCATCGCGCGCGGATGACAAATCTTGCGCGCACCCCGTGCATTTTGCCGCCTTCGCATTCGAATATTACTGGCGGCGTTTGGAGCTTCGTCAACTGGCGGATCGCCTCTGCCAGTGGCGACGGCACTGGCACCTCTGCGCCGAACGCGGCGCACGGGGTCCGCGGCGCCGTGACGTGGTGCCTGCTGTGCCTGCCGCGCCGCCGAAAGTAACGCAAGAGCATATTGAGGGGTCAATGCCGCGCCAGGCCGGCGCGTCGCCCGCAAGCCGGGAGCCAGCGCCGGGCGCTTGGCGGCCTCCTCGATTATTACTTCCGCCGCCTTTACAACCGCGGGCCCCGCGCGGCGGCCGGGCGCCCCCCTACCTCGGTGGGTAAGGTGGCGCCGTGCGCGCAACCTGGGATAACGCTTCCGCCGCCGCGGTCGCTTCGCTTTATCATGGACCATGCCCCGTGCACGCGCGACAAGTGCCCCGCTAAAGCATACCGAACACTCACGGAGGCATGGCCGAGAACTCGGAAATGTCGGAGGGGGGCGTCGCGCCCTCGGCCGCGAGCTTGGATGCCAGACATTGCAAAGCAACTGCGCTTACCGGGCCCGCAACATCTGCGGGCGCCCATCGCGATGCGTACGACAGACACTCGAGCATCCCGCTCGCGGATCTTCGCTCACGGCGCGCCGCGGTCGCCACGTGCCCGCCGCGTCGGCACTCGTGCCCCCTTTTTCCCTTTCACATGCCATCAGATGCCCTTGCTAGCGTGAGTCCCAGGGCGCCGCGCGGGGCCATGGCCACGCCACCCGGGCGATGCCCTCGCGGTGCATGGCCGCTATCTCGGCCGCTTTCTTAGCGGGTCGCGCGGGGACGTCCGCCACGTTGAGCGCCAATGGTGCGTACCATGCGCTCAGGAGGCATCGCGCGGTAGCCGCCGCGAACCAGATGTCGGCAACCAGCGCGTTATAATCTGGCTGGCGCGAGGTGCCGCGCAAGAGTACACCGAGCGCGGCCTGCCGCAGCCGACGGGCATTGCGCGCGCGGCCCGACGGTCCGCGCTTGGCCACGCCTTTGAATCCACAAACATCAATATCTCGGCGTCGCACAACTCCGAGAGCAAATGATGCAAGGCGCACACTGCCGCGACGAGCTCCCAAGTCGCGACCTGTCGCGCACGGGGGGCCGCGTGCAGCGTTGCGCGCGGTCGGTGGGGCGTTCCCGCCTGCGTCCTGCGGCGCCGCGCCCACCGCTTGATTGGACCGGGCACATCGGCCGCCGCACGCTGCTTACGATCGGGTCCGATGATGACCCACGCGAGCCTGCGATGGCGGCGCAGTCCAGGCGGGGCCGGCGCCGTGGGCTCGCGCACACGTCGCCTGCCACCACCCGTCGCGTCGGAATACACAAGGTAGCGGGGTCGGCATGGGCCCACTCGCAGGGGCACCGCCCGTTCTGGCGCGCTTCGGAGGAAGCGCAGCCACCACTCCAGCGCCCTTCGGAGCGGAGAACTCAGCGCCCACCCCCGCTGTTGCGCATGCCAGAACAGCGGTGCCAGGTATACTCGGGCGCCTGCCGTCGCCCCCGCTCGCGCACGCTGCCTGCGCGCGCGGCTCATCGCGCGCCTCTGCCGAACACCGCGCTGGACCCCCATCCCAATCTGCCGGCGAGTTTGGAGGCGGCCGCCGGCGACATTCGCCCTGCCGCCAGCACCCCCTCGATCTCCTGGCTCCACTTATCACGCTTGTCAGTGCCGATCGCGAACACGAACGATAGCTCCTCGCCCGAACCGCGCACTTCCGCGTCGACGCCGAGCACATTTGCCCTCGGCTCGGCCACGACGCGCTTGCCGGCATCGAGGCGCCAGCCTAACAGATCTTCGACGACCGCTCTCAACACCTCGGCGGCGTCGCGGGGGCCGCCCGCGCCAGGCCCTCTGTCGGCGTCGGCCCGGAACAGGTCGTCCACAAACCGCCCCGACGCAAGCCAGGATAACTCGGCAAGGGTCGCCTGCGCTGTGACGCCGTGACAGTGCGCTGCGACGCCGGCGGTCGCGCCCCGTGCCTGGAGCGCCGCGCCTACGCGGCCCCAGGCGCAGCCGCTCCCCACGGCGCCGAACGGGCAGCTCAGGAGCTGCAAGCAGTAGCCTTCGCTGGCCCCCTTGGCCCAAGCCGCGCGGGCCAGCGGGAGGTCGGCGCCTCGCACAGGCAGCGTCTTATAAGTCCCGACGGCATCTTCCTTGCTCAACACCGGCGTACCGGCCGCGGCCGCGATCCGCGCCAGCTCGACCAGAGCGCCGAGAGAATCGACCCTGCGCGCGGCCGCGGCAACACAAGGGGAGGGGCGAGGGCGGGCCGCGCGCGCCAGGGCCCACCTGCACCTTTCGGCTGCCGCGGCGCAGTCATTCACTCCCGTAGCAGTAAAGTCGTCAATCGCGCGAACCTAAGCGTGCCGACCACCGGGGCAGGGCACGGGGAGACTGCGCGCCGCGGAGAATGCGCCCCTCCTTGCGCGCCCAGCCCGATTCCTGCCATCGCCATCCCTCGTCGACGGGGAAACGCGGGTTCAATATCGCCCCTCGCGGCAAGTCAGACAGACGTACCCACGCCGCCTGACCCGCGGCCACCTGCACGCGCGCGGGCGCCGCGACCCGGGCAGGCCGCCCACTCCAGCACGCGGGGCGCACGCGCGCGCGCCTCCTCATATGCTTTCCGATGCAATATCTGGGTGACTTCCGCGTCGGCCCCCAGGCCCCGAGACACGCGCTCCAGAGTGGCGGCGTTCAAAGCGTCCGCCCGGCCGCGCAGCTCGGACGGGCACGCGGGCTCCTTCGGGGCCACGTCCGCGTTCATGCCCGAACGCAGCAGGACCCCGACAAGCTGGAACCCTTCTTCCAAATCGCGCGCCAAATTAATGTCGGGCGCCTCGCGCACGAGGCCGCGCTCCGCCGGCGCGTGCCCGCGCCGCGTCGCAGGCCACCCCAGCGGCTTGCATCATCTCGGCCAAGAGCAACAAATTCTTGTCAGGCCCAAGAACGGAACGCACGTGCCATGGTAATCTCGCATAGCGCGCCCCCCCGCAAGCGCGCTCCCCGGCTGAACTCGGCGCGCGATGCGGGCATGCTGGGTGGCGCCTTCCATGCTGGAGCCGTCGCGCGTTTGCGCTCCTGCCAGAACTGCAGGGCCGCCTCGCGCTTCTGATGCAAGAGCTGATCGGCCGTCTGGCTCGCTGCCACCGCCGCGTCGCGCGCAGCCCCGGCGAGCGGCGCCATTTCGCTGGCCCGCGGCAGAGGCGCCGCCCAGGCCACATGGCAGAGGGGGCCCATGCCCGCCCTCCTGCCTTCGTCGACAAGCAGTGCTTCCACGGCGGCTCTGACCTGACCGCGCGCGGCAACGCGGCGGCGTTTCGATGCGCCATCGGCGGGTGATGGTTGCGGGCCTCTTCAAAAGCGCAGCCGGCATCGTGAATTTGCTGGGGGCGCAGATCGCCGCCCCCGCCCCCGACATCGTTGTCGGAATCGGCATTCGCGCCCTGCGCTGCGCGCGCGCGGGCGGGACAGTCCCGGCCGCGGCGCAATCGCGGCGCCTCCTGTCCCTCGGGCGACGGCCCACGCCACGCTGCGCTCTCACCGCTGTCGGCAGAAAGCAGTGGGGGAGCCCCGTCGCCTAAGCGGCTCGTCGCGCGACAATCACGCGGGCGCGCTCGCGGGTCGCGCCTTGGGCGAGCGAATAATTAGCATGCAAAGCGCCAGCGCTCTGGCGCCACCACCGCCAGGCATCGGCCCTCTCGGGCCTGTTCCACGAGCTCCCCGCGTCCTTGGAAGCCCCTCCTTTGCCAGGCTCGCCGTTTCCTTTGTTGTCGGCTTTGCCAGATGCGTCGCGGCGCGGGCTGCGCAAACGCCGAAGAACGGGGCTCCTCGGGACCCTTGGCCCGGGCCTCGTCGCCTCGCGCGTCGTGGCGCGTGCGCGCGTCCGCGGGGCGCTCGCGCGCGGGCGCGCCTGGTCGCGCCGGTCGCTGCCGCCTTTCTTGTCCCCGCCCTTGGCGATCGACGCCTGGCGGTCCGACTGCTCGACTCTCGCCTGGGGCGGGCAGCCCAATACGCGTTGCCCGCGCGGCCCCGCCAGAATCGCTTCGCACCTTGGCGGCGCGCAAGATGTCCCACGACAACACGGTGAACGCGGCCGCCGAGGCTTCGTCGCCGTGCCCCAGATCTTTCGCCACCTTCTGGCGGAGCAGCAAATCGCACGCATATGATACCTGCACGCGGCGCGGCCCCGCCCGCGCAGCCTCGGGCAGCGGCCCAGCCGCTTCGCGCCTAGCCTTGACGCCCCCGCGCTCTTCACTCACGCGCGCGAGCTGATACATGCGCCCCAGCAGCACGACGGAATCAAACACCTTGGACAATATGCAGCGAAGCCCCCACTCCATCACGTGGGCCTCGCGCGACTGGGCCCGCGCGGGCGCTCGCGCCCCGCCGCTGCGCGCGCGGCCTGGAAGCGCGCGTAACCGAGAAAATCCATTCGGTCCAGGGATGCCCCCGCGCGGTTAGCCGCGGTGATGGCCGACGCGCGACCGCGCCACGAGCCTGGCCCCGCTGGCACCGAATCCAGACTCGGCGCCCGCGCCCATCGGGGCTTGCAAGGGTCCTGCGCGCGGAACGGAGACATCGGGGCGGGGATCGGCCGCGACGCGCGGCGCCAAGCCAGGGCGCCCGCAGGCTCTCGCCCTCGGCGCTCCCGATATACGAGCGGCCATTCTTCTGGGCCGTTCGACCCGCAGACGCGAACTTCGCATCGACTCTTCCGTCGGCACCCCCTCGCGGGGGAAGTTTCCGAGCCAGACCTCGCGCACGCGGTCCTGCGGAAGCGCCCCCCCCCCTCGCTCGGCGGCCCCCGCGCGTGCGGAACACGCTGCTCCTCCATGGCGAACGCCAAAGGCTTCTCTTTCTTGTCTTCCAGCAAATCCTTGCTGTCCCTGACGTAAATCTTCCATGGCTGCCGCGATGCGTGCCGTTTCCTCCGCGGGCTTGGAGGGCGCCTCCGCCGGGGCCGATTGCCCGGCCTGGCGCCACGTCGCGCGCCGACACGCACCCGCGCGCGCGGTCGGGGCGGGGGCCCGTGGCCCGAAGGTCGAGCACGCCTTCGACTGCGCCCGCAACGCCATATTGACGTGGCACGGCTTGATGGCGAAATCGCGCGACTCCGCGGGTCTGTCTTCCGCGAACGGTTTCGCGCCTGGCTTGAGGGCCGCAATCAACATCTCGCGCATGGATGCGCCCGAGTAGTCAATCGGGCGGGCCGCCCCGACCGCTTCGGCCATTAGGCGCGCGACCGCGGTGCACAGGAACAGCGGTGCCTCTTCCCCGTCCACCGCGCTGGCCTCGGCGACGAAGAGGGCCCAATCGGCCTTGCACGCAGCGCAGGCAGGGAGGCCCCGCGCGGGATTTCGCACGCGAGCCCTGATGGCGGTCTTGTCGGCGCCGAAAGCGCCAGCAGGCAAACCGCCGATCAACTCGACGATTTTCTCGCGAGGCAGCGCCATGGTCGCTTGGCGCGCGCTGGGGCGCGTCGCGCACGAGCTGGTCGGCTTCCCTCGCGCGCGCTGGCAAGAGCCAGCATGCGGCACTTCACAAGCATACTGCAGATTGGGGGCAGGCATACGGCGCGCACACGCAGGCACATTGCCGCATTCGCAGGCACACTGCGCCACGGGGAAGGGCCGGCACACGGCAAGTCGCAGGCATACTGCAGACTGGGGGGGGGGGCCGGCATACGGCGCGCACACGCAGGCATCTTGCCGCATTCGCAGGCATACTGCGCATTGGGGAGGGGCCAGCATACGGCACGTCGCAGGCATACTGCAGACTTGGGGGCCGGCATGCGGCACGCACACGCAGGTATATTGCCACGCTCGCAGGCATGCTGCGCCATGGGGAAAGTCCGGCATGCGGCCCGTCGCAGGCATGCTGCAGACTGGGGGGGGGGGGGGCCGGCATACGGCACACACACGCACACACACACACGCAGGCAGACTGCCACATTCGCAGGCATATTCCAGCCGACGCGAAGCGCGACGGCAAGGAGGGGGGAGGTGGCCGACATGGCACCCACGCGCACCTCGTGCGCCGCGACAAAGACATAGAAGAGAATCCGGACTTTTCGAGCCCGGCAAACGACGAGGGAATCACCACCTGCGCGGGAAATCCTGACCTTTCGAGAACGGCAAAACGACGAGGGAATCATCACCTGCGGCGGGGGGGGGGGGGAAGAGGGAGGAACCTGCGAACAGCGGAGGCGCAGCGCGCGCGCGGCGAGGAAGAAGGGGAATCGGAATCTGCGCGGGAGAAGGAGGAGGAGGAGCGACGCCGAGAGGGCCGCCAGCGCGCGCGGATTCAATTAGCCAAGGCAGCAAGGCACGCGGCGCGTCGGCGAACGGCGCGTCGCGGCACGGAGGCTGGCGCGCGCGCGGCGTGCGACCCGCGCCCAACTCCCGAGCGCGGGGCGCTAGACCTTTCTTTCCTGTTGCCCCGAAAACGCATCCCCGAATGCGGGGCGGCCAGGCGAATCTCGAATCGCGAAAGCCTGCGCCGCGGACGCGCCCGCGGGCGCGCAGGAGGGGGATTCGCCTCAGCCAACACTAGCCGTCCCGCAGCATCGGATGAGCAAGAAGAATAGCACGACAAGGGCCGAACGCACCGCCGTGACTTCTCCCCGCGCCCACGAGCTGCCCAAGGCGCCCATTGAAAATGAAGAAAAATACGGCGGGTCGACCGAAATTAATTCCAGACATGAAAATGAACAGCGCGTCCACGTCGCGATGGCGCGGGGTTGGTTTCTAGCGTCGCGTGGACAGTTCAGACTTGAACGATCGCGGCTATCCGATAGGGCTGGTGGTTCGATGTCAGCCAGCTCCCCGGCGGCTTTCAGCCTTGGGCCCGCTTTGGGGTCGCCGCTGCGCCAGCGCGGCGCGAACGCATTTTGGTTTAAATGCCAGCAAGCACATGCGCATGGAATTGCGTGCCCCCCCCCCCCACCCACCCACACTTTCGAAACAGTAGGAAACCCCGAACTAGCATGTGGGCCTCGGCTTACAGGAAACATGAACTTCCCGTTCAGGGGCTCGTCTGGGAGCCTCCCGTCCATGCTGGCGAGGCCCAGATCACGCCATCAGCCATTCGTCATTGTCGATGTCCCAGATGCGTTTCTGTGAAGCTGGGCCGTCAAAAAAGCAATCGGGAAACAGATCCACTGCTTGAAGACCACTCAGCTTCAGGGGTCGTTGTTTCGAACGTCCTGCTTTGCGTATCGTGCTAGCAGCTAGCAACCGCCCTCCATGATATGGGCAACGCACGGCCAGATCACCAAAAAGCACCGCCCCGCCACGACTGAGAAATGACCACTAAATGGCACAGGAAATGGGAGGGTGGGGGCAAACACGAGACGGCCACTCTCACCCCGCCGAGCCAAAATGGCAGTGGATCCTGTGACATCCACACGAGTATCCATGACCTGACTGTCCACCCACATCCCCTGATTCTGCATCTGCATGTTTTACGTGCGAGCCGTACTAAACAGCACGAGGCTCTTTACATCGCGCTACCGATCACCGAATAATTACGTAGCACCCAGAAATTGCGGATAAGAGTGAGGGGGCGGCGAGGACGTCGGCACTCTGCGAGGCTCTGGAAAAGCACGCCGCAGGCGCCAAACATTTTGCAAAATATGCAGTGAACCCGCCGCAGGGGTGGGTCGCGGGGTGGATCGCGGGTGGGTCGCGGGTGGCTCGCGGGCTGGGTGGCGGTGGGTCGCGGGTGGGCTGCGGGTGTGTCGCTGGCGGGTCGTTGGTGGGTCGCGGGGCAAATCGCGGGTGGGTCGCGGGTGGGTCGCGGGCCGGGTCGCGGGCCGGGTCGCGGGCCAGGTCGCGGGGGGACGACGACAACAACAGCAACAGCAACAGCAACAGCAACAGCAACAGCATCATCATCAACAACAATAATAATAATTCTAAGCCTGTTCGCCCTTATATGCTCGAGTGTCCAATAACGCGTATTTCCTAAACCCTCGATACCCGCCCTCTGCGTCTTCGATCGAACCCCTTTTGGGGGGTATACCCTTCTTCCCTGCAGGCCGGGCCCCGGCAAGCGGCGGGGCGGCCGCGGACCGTCGGCCTGGCCAGCGGCAGCGCTGATCGGCGGGGTGGCCGCGGACCGTCGACCCGACCCCAAGAGGGACGGACATGGGACCGACCACGACGACGACGACGACGACGACGACGACGACGACGACGACGACGACGTCGAAGACGACGGCGACGACGACGACGACGGAAGCGAGAGCGAGAGAGAGAGAGAACGACAGCAGGGCCACGAAGGGCACGAAGTAGGCCACGAAGGGCGACAGCGGGGACACGAAGGGAATGCGTATGGGGCCACGAAGAGCGCGAACGAGCGGGGGCCACGAAGTGCAGATAATGCGGGGCCACAGAAGGCAACTATGGGGCCACTGAGGGCAGCAACTGGGCCACGTAGGACAGTGAAGGGGACACAAATGGCGTCAGCGGGGCCACGAAGGGCATGCACATGGGGCCACAACGGGCGCGATTCCGTGCCTGGGTGTCGGCACCGCGGCGCTTGGGCAAACTGCAGGAAATTCCAACGCAAGGCATTCTTCACTAAGTTGCAAGCAAGTCTCCAGCGAGAGCGCGACTCCAAAGCGCCGGCAGAGCGATTCCTGAATAAATTGTAAGGAAGTCCCCAGCGAGAGCGCAATTTCTGGATAAAATGCGAGGAAGTCTCGGGCGGGAGCGGGGGTCCTGGCTAAATTGTAAGGAAGTTTCAGGCGGGAGCCGTTGTTGTTGTAACCCGGGGGCCAGGTGCCCAGTTTGAGCATCAAGACTTCCCCTGTCAAAAAACAGGAGCGTCGAGGGGCACACTTTGATTGAGAAAAACAATACAGTATGCACCAATTGGGGGGATCAACAATAATTGTTCTTCGGGAGTGAGAACTCAACAACAACAACAACATCAACAACAACAACAACAACAATCACTTTACCCGAACGCTCAGTGTTCTCACCAGTGCCAGGGTTTTCATGCGACGCCAGCCAATACCCCCACTTTGTGGGGGGGCAGTGCAAGCTCTACCAAATATCCACACGACTCTTCGCCACCACCCACACCCAGCTTCCCGCCCTATGACGTTCGGACACTTCACTTCGTGGCCTGCGGACGACCGTGGCTACTACACTGGCGTGGAGTACACACCCACAGAAGTTGTTAGGACAGCGCGCGCGGGTGGAAATTTTGAAAAGTCGTGCAGCTGTTTTTCGAGGACCTACGGTGCGATTCGTGTGATTTTATGATGCGCGGTGGTAAAATTCTTAAGAACCCAATGGTTTTTGGAGATTTCGGCGTGCGCGCGCGAAGAAAAAACGAATGTGTCCCGCATGGTATTATTTGACAGGGATGATGGCCCTGGCAGGTGCGCAACCGTTGTCGCAGAAGTTCGAAAAAGTTGCTCGCAAAAGCCCGTTTGACAGAAATGTTTAAAAAGTGTTGGGTTTCCTACGAATCCGCAAGAGCGCGCGGGATGAGATTTTGACATTTTTTTGTTGAAAAACCATTGGTTTTTTGATGTTTTTATGTTGAAATCGCTCCGAACACTAAGCTTTTGGAAGGATTTCGTCTTGCGCGCGCGAATGTCCACTTTACCTTATTTTTTGCAAGGATTCTTGAAATTTGATTATATTAGAACAAGAAATGTCATTTTATAGTGTTTTTTGCAAGGGAAAGCGGGGGGGAACAAAACAACCGGATCTTGATCACATCGAATTACCTGAGGCTTCCTCACGAAAATGATGAAAATGTAGCTGCGGCCTAGGCGGCGCAGGGGGGCCGTGCACCAGGGGTCCCAACAATAATTATTCTTTAGAATTAATAATGTTCAACAACAACAACAACAACAACAACAACCACCACAACAACAACAACAACAACAACAACAACAACAACAACAACAACAACAACAACAACAACAACAACAACAACAACAACAACAACAACAACAACAACAATTATTTTAAGGCTGTACGCTCTTACTTGCCCGCGAGTCATTCAACACGTATACCCTACACCCTCGAAACCCGCCCTCTTCGTCTTCGATCACACCCCTTTCGGGGGGATTATTTCTCTTTGCTGGGGCCGGCGGGCTTAGACGTACGGGCAAACCGGAACGGGCGGACAATCCTTCGGGGGCGTACATCTCTCTGCCCGCCATTGGAATTGGCGCGGGCCCTGCAAGAGGAGGAGGGGAAGAACGAGGGAGAGTGGGAGGAAGGGGAGGGGGAAGGACGAAGGAAGAGGGAAGATACCACGTTGTGAAGGCGTCTTTGGCGCGTGCGTGGTTCCCGAGCGCCGAAACGCAATTCCAGAATAATTTGTGAGGACGTCGCACGAGAGAGCGCAGTCCTGAGTACATTGTGAGGAAATCTCGGGCGGGAGCGGGGGCCCTCCTGAGCAAATTGCACGGAAGTCTCAGGCGGGAGCGGGGGTCCTCACTAAATTGCGAGGAAGTCTCAGGCGGGAGCGCCGTTCCTGTCAATTGCGCGGAAATGTCAGGCAGGAGCGGGGGTCCTGAGTAAAATTCGAAGAAGTCTCAGGCGGGAGCGCCGTTCCCACGTAAATTGCACGGAAGTCTCAGGCGGGAGCGGGGGTCTTGATTACATTGCGAGGAAGTCTCAGACGGGAGCGCCTTTCCTGAGTAAATTGCGCGGAAGTCTCAGGCGGGAGCGGGGGTCCTGAGTAAAAATCGAGGAAGTCTCAGGCGGGAGCCGTTGTTGTTGTAGCCCGGGGGGCAGGGGCACAGTTTGAGCAGGAAGACTTTCCTTGAGAAAAAACAAGGTGCGAGCCCCGGGGGTGGCACTTCAATCGAAAAAAATCAATGTGCACCGGTGGGGGGGGATCAACAATAATTATTCTTCAAGAATGAGAGTTCAACAACAACAACAACAACAACAACAACAACAACAACAACAACAACAACAACAACAACAACAACAAGAACAACAACAACAACAACAACAACAACAACAACAACAACAACAACAACAACAACAACAACAACAATCATTATAAGAGTGTTCGCTCTTTCCTGCTCGCATGCTATTCAACATGTATATCCCAAGCTTTCGGAACCCGCCTTTATTCGTCTTCGATCGTACCCCGCTTGGGGGTATATCGTCCTACCTGCCACGTGTACTTGGCGTAGCCCCTAAAACAGGTGTAGAGAGGACGGATGGAAGGGGGAGGGAGAATAATGGAGCGCGAGAGAAATTAGCAAGAGGAGGGCTAAGATCAGAAAACACATGGCAGAACCAAACGCGCAGATCGGGCGGGTAGACCCTGATGGGCGGGTCGGGAAGGCGGGCCCAGGCGGCCAGCTCGAGCACGCGGGTTGCCGAAGCGCGAGCATGAATCGCGAGAAAATCTCAAGAGATAGCGCGACCCCAGGTAAATCTTCAGAAAGGCCAGAGCGACAGCGTGATTCCCAAGGGTTGGAGGCGCGACGCCTGAATAAATTGCCAGGAAATCCCACGCGAGACCGCGATGCCCGCATACACTTTGAGGAAGTCACGACCGAGAGCACGCATTTGAAGTAAACTGTGTGGAACTATCAGGCGGGAGCCGTTGTTGCTGTAACTCGGGGGCCAGGGTCTCTTTTTGGTGACCCCTCGCTTTCCCTTGTAAACAACAAGGTGTGAGCCCCGAGGGGGGCACTTCAATTGAAAAATACAATGTGCTCCAGAGGGCGGATCAACACTAATCCCACCAGCCCTCTGGGTGCAGGTGGTCTAGGGCGTTTCCTTCTCCAACCTGTTTCCTTTCCTTGCTCGGGAGGTTTACCTCACGCCCCTCCCTAGGTCTGGACGGCGGGGGGTCGGACGTGTCAGAGCGTTCCGATTTGCCCAAGATGGCTCCAAGAGGGCCCCAGAGACCCCGAGATGGCCTCCAGGATGGCTCAAGATAGCTCAAGATGGCTCATGAAAGCCTCCGACACGCACCCAAGAGGCCTCAAGACGGCCCCAAGAGGGTTCCAAGTGCCCTTCGAGCCCTCCGAGGACCCCCCCCAAGAGGCCAATATCCTTGTTGAAAAACCTTGGGAAATCAATGTTGTTCGCCTTCTCGTTTTTTCGCTTCCGATGGGTTCTTGAGGCCTCGATATGGCCCCAAAACGGCCCAAGCGAGCCCCAAGAGGGGCCCAAGATTGCCCAAAGACGGCCCCGAGAGCGCCCAACAGCGCTCCAAGAGCGGCCCAAGAGGGCCCCAAGACGGCATGTGTGAGCCTTCGAGGGGGCGATCCGAATTAGAACCCCCCCTCTTTCTGAATAGCGGGGGGCAAGACGGCCCCAAGGGGCCTCCCCCCCCCCCCCCCCGAAGAGCCCCAAGAGGGCTCCAAAGACCTGCAATGACCCTGCAAAGACCCAGCAATGACCCTGCAAACACCCTGCAATATCCAACCTCTTTCCTCCCCTGCTTGGGAAGTTTACCTCCCCCCCTCCTTGGGCGTGACTCATAGCAGCGCCCAAGATGGTCCAAGACAGTTTGCCAAAAGCCAAAGATGGCCACCTCCTCCTCCTCCTCCTCCTCCTCCTCCTCCTCCTCCTCCTCGTCCTCCTCGTCCTCCTCGTCCTCCTCGTCCTCCTCCTCCTCCACCTCCTCCTCCTCCTCCTCCTCCTCCTCCTCCTGCTCCTCCTCCTCCTCCTCCTCCTCCCTCCCTCCTCCTCCTCCTCCTCCTCCTCCTCCTCCTCCTCCTCCTCCTCCTCCTCCTCCCTCCTCCTCCTCCTCCTCCTCCTCCTCCTCCTCCTCCTCCTCCTGTTTTTACTCCTCCTCCTCCTCCTCCTCCTCCTCCTCCTCCTCCTCCTCCTCCTCGCCTCCTCCTCCTCCTCCTCCTCCTCCTCCTCTCTCCTCCTCCTCCTCCTCCTCCTCCTCCTCCTCCTCCTCCTCCTCTTACCCAATAAATGGTCCCAGCAGCAGCACCTCCACCAGCAGGAACACCACAAGCAGCAGCACCAGCAGCAGGAGCACCACAAGCAGCAGCACCAGCACCGGCAGCAGCAGCATTGACAGCAGCAGCACCAGCAGCAGAATCAGCAGCAGCACCAACAGCAACACCAGCACCTGAGACATTTCGAAACACACGCGAGCTTAAGACACAAATCAGCGCAAGAGCTAAGATCAAGGATGCCCATCGAGATGCTACTGACATTTGCGCAACATTAGCGTCGGATCGTATATACAGCAACCTGCACCAGCGACGCTTACCACAGGGAACAGCCTGGCGCATCTTGCACTGAGTTCTGTCTGAAACTTCACTGCGCGAAGCTATGTGTGGTCTTTGTTCTTTCGACCAGGGAACTGCCCACCCATTATTGACGCTCCCAAAACGGCTGTGCGACCGCGTGTTTCCAGGCGACCCTGATTAACCGACACACCTGGTAATCGTTTCTAGATGGGATAGTGGGGATACTTTTTGGTCTGCGGCCGCGCGACAACGGTCTGGCGGCGAAGGGCAGGGATAGTGGGGATACTTTTTTTGGTCGGCGGCCGCGCGACGATGGTCTGGCGGCAACAGGCGTGTCCGGGACGGCGGAACAGGCAAATTCCACGCGAGGCGTGCAATGCACGTGCACTGAACAAAATGCCCAGCATTCACTGGGACGCAGCCAGCGCACAGAAGTGCAAGCTGCGGAGCAAGTCGCCCTTGCGGCGCCAATCTCCGAGAAACTGCCCAGGCAGACAACTTACCAGCCTGGGACGCCAGCTGCACGTAGTGGAAACGAAGGCCGACGACGCCGAAGGCTGACCCACTCGGCGCGCGGCCAACGGAACCACCACCGACTGCAGACGCTGGCCGAGAATCCAAAACACAGTGTCGCGCGGGTGTGGGAGGGCTACTGCAGCCCACAGAGTGCAACAGGGCGCGTGGAAGGGGGGGCGCAGCTAACCGCCGCAAAAGTACGTAACTGAAGGGCAGCTGCACACCGTCTGTGAGAACACATGTGGGGGGGTGCAGCTAACCGCCGCAAGAGTCACGTAGTGAAAAGGGGGGAGGGGGGGGGGGGCTGCACGGCGCAGCGCGGCATAGGCTGGAGTGCGCCAGCGCTAAGGGCCACAAAGCGACAGGACTGGCAACACTACGCGACACAGCTGAGGCTGCACCTGATGTGTACCAGCGGTACGAAGCTGAAGGGCAGCTGCACACCGACTGAGTGGACACGTGCGGGGGGCGCAGCTAACCGCCGCAAGAGCCGCGTAGTGCACAGGGGGGGGGTGGTGGCGGCACGGCGCAGCGTGGCGTAGGCTGGAGTTTGCTAGCGAAAAGTGCCACAGAGCGACCGAGTCGGAACCCCGCGCCACAGCTGAGGCTGCACCTGATGTGTGCCAGCCTGGAAAGCCAGCTGCACGTAGTGATAGACGACGGCCGACGACGCCGAAGGCTGAACCGCTCGGCGCGCGGCCCACGTCACCACCAACGACTGCAGACGCCGGCTACGACGCAAGAACACAGCGTCGCACGGCCGCGCACGGCGCAGAGCGGCATAGGCTGGAGTGAGCCAGCGCCGAGGGCCGCTTTAAGCGACCAGGCCGAACACACTATGCCACGGCTGGAGCGACACCTGATGTGCACCAGCTGGGAAAGCCCGCTGCACGCGGTGGAAGAAGGCCGACGACGCCGAAGGCTGAACCACTCGGCGCGCGGCCGACGCCACCGCCACCGACAGCAGACGCTGGACACGATTCGCGCGCCAGCGCTGAGAGCCACTAAACGGCCAAGTCAAGCAACACTACGCAGCAAGCTGCAGACACCTGACCTAGAACGGCTGCGCGGCGAGCAGGGAGGCGACTATTTCAGGCGACTGCCCCTGCCACCGGCAGCGGGCGGCTGTCCTGCGGACAGCAAAGAGCGCCGGGGGGGGGCACGCACGGCCGACCTCTGGGCGTCGACAGGCGAGGCTGCCGCTATGGGACAGCGAAGCAGGAACCCTACGTTGGTGAAACTGATAGACGCGGCCTGATGCACCACTCAGGCGACACGCGTGAAAGAGGCCTACGGGCAAGGCGGCTCGGCACAAAACCCTCGCTGGTGGATGCCGGCGACCCTCGCGTGCTCAAGGACGACCAGCCGCACGGACACCGCCCCAGCGCCCGTTGCAAGAGAGCGCGGAGCCCGTGGAAGGGGGGCCTTCCAGGCCGCCAGCCCGACTGGACAATCACTCGGGCTGCCACAGTTGCCACGGCAGCCTGGTGGGCACAGTGGGGAAAGGCCGCCTGGCCAGTAGGCGGACACAAGTCCCCGCCGTCGTTCTGAGGTCGCGTAGTCGACGTGGAGAGGGGGGGGGCAGCTAACCGCCGCAAGAGGCACGCATCGGGGAGGCCGCTGCACGCCGAGAGTACCACCACGCGTGGGGGGGGCGCAGCTAACCGCCGCAAGTGACACATGTAAGGATGGGGGGGTGGTAGGTCTGCGTCGATGCGGATCGGGCCGGTGCGCGCCCACGTAGGCCTCACTTGAAGTGAGGGGCCGAGCTCCGTACCTTGCGTAACTGGCTGGGCCTGCCAACTGCCGAGGCGCGGCTGCACGGCCTGTGGGGGGGTGACTATCCCGGGCAACCAGCCTCTGCGACTGGCAGCTGGCGGCTGTCTGGTGGACAGCCGAGTGACGCCTGTGAGGGTGCGTCTACGGTCGTTCCCTGGCATCCACGTGGTGGCTGTCGCAGTGGGACAGCAAGGCAGGCGCGCCCAAGGCGAGGGCGGGGCCTGCGGGCTGGCCTCCCCGGCCGTCTAGGATTGCTGCGCCATGGGGTGAGATGCGGGGAGCCACTCGCCCCAGCGAGAGCTGCCCCAGGGTATTACGGCCGAAGCCAGGCGCTGCAAGGTGAAACTATACCCGGCCGGTGAGGCAAGGGTAGCGAGGTGGGGGGTTCGTCGTGCGACAGGCCAGGAGGTCGGTGGTCGCGCTGTCCAGTCACCCGGGCTTGCTCGCCCCGTGGCGTACTATTCCCTCCTGCCCCACCATCGCGCACGCTTGTCTGTAGATGGGTCGACACATCTGGGGGAGTAGCGCTTGCCTTCCCCTTTCCAGTCTGATCCAGCCCAGGGTGCACTCTGGCGGCTCCAGGATCCCCACTCCTGCCATTCGTGCCAACGAGAGGGGGTGGCGGAGCCGATGGCGCCTGCCCACCGCTCACGCACGGGTGCCGGCGCGGCTGCCTTGCCTTCTGTTGTCCAGGGTGCGGGTGCACTGCCGGTGGCTGGCCCGCGCTGAGTCAGGGTCTTAGGTTCGCGCTGGAGGAGCTTAGCGTGCTTGTCCATAATCGTCGGCCACTGGACGCCTAGCCTTTGGTCCCTGTCCATTTTGTAGGCGTCGTGCCCTGCGTTACCCCACGCCTTCATGAACTCGTCGCACAACTGGATCGCATTGCGTTTGGGGTCGTGCTTCTCGCTGCCGCTGATACCTTGCTTCATGGCCGCCTTCTTCACCCTGGCGGCCCAAACTCCGTTGAACGCTCCTCCCAGTGTCTTTTGAAGGCGTACTATATTCTCCTGCACGGGCTCGTCCTTAGCGACGTCGGCCTCGGCCACGGTGCACACGTACATGGGGCGACCCCCCACGGGGCCACCCGGGCTGCATAGTGGGGGGCGTGTGTCCCTTACATCCTTCCAGGGCGGCTCGGATATGCGCACCCGCTCTGGTTCGCCCCCCGGCGATTTGGAGGCGCGACCGCCCTCGACCTCGCCGTCGCCCCACGCAGGTCGCTGGCGGCCCATGTCGCTGCCCCCGCGGTTCAAGGAACGGTCGCCCCTGGCGTCATTGATGCTCCACGTTGCGCTGGCCGCTCTCCGTGGGCTGTCTTCTGCTCTTTTAATTATACGAAGGGCGTTCCTGGCGACGACATGGTCGCATGGGGACCAGGCGTCGGGCCTGACGGGAGTCTGAGGGAAGAGTTTGAAGGGGCCTCCTTCCTCGTCATCGGCCACCGGCGTCGGGGTGAGCTCTGGGCTCGGGCCCTTGGCGACGTCGGTTTCACTTTCTTGCCCGATTCTCCTCCCCAGTCGATTCCGTCGGGTTCGACCTCGACCTTGCACGCCTGGCCTGTCGCCCCCCCCCCCCCCCCCCTCTGCATGAGGGCCGCATCCCGCGGCTGAGTCGTTGGCGGGGGGGAGGGGGGGCACTGGCGGCGCGGGCAGAGATGCCCTGTCGCGTCAGAACACCACTGCTCGCTGTTGGGGGGTCCTCGGCACCAGTCGCTCTGTCCAGCCAAGTTGCTGTTGGCGAGTCACCTTCCCCTGACGCGACTATTCCAGCCTCGCGCGGGTCTCGCTTGGTGAGGACAGCGGCGGCACCCAGGGCCAGGGCTCCCTGGTCAATCTTCATTGGGAAGGCGAGTAGTGTACCAGTCCGCTGACGGAAGGGACATTTGCCTTTCTGCTCTGCCAGATTGGCTGCGTTATTCCCCCATTGGCCTTGGTACTTCCCGTTGGACCTCACAAAGTAGTATGCCACTCTGGCCACTGCGGCCCGTTGGCCGTCCCAGGGGATGTTGGGGGGGGTAGCAGTCGTCTGGGATAGACTCTCCATAGATCATTCCCAGGAATGGGAGCAGCCTTGCTGTGGGCCACGAACCCTCATCTGTCCTGCCCCCTGGGATATCGTCACCGCACTGCAGCACGAAGTCTTCCCGCAGCTTATAGATGGTGCGATTCCATTCCAGCAGGTACTTCACCAGGGAGTGCACGGGGCCATCCGCTTCCACCCCGTCGAGCCTGAGTGTGGATTGAGTTGGTAAGACTGGGCACTGCGGGGGGCCCACGTCGGGGAACACGGAGTTGCTGTCGCGACCGACCTTGACGGGCGCACTGCCTTCCCCCGTCGCCCGGCCGAACTCACCGTCGTTGGGGGTGGGCTCGCCCCTTCGGGCTGGTTGCCTTGAGCATGCGTCCTGAGCGGCTGCATCGGCGCCTGTCGAGGGGAGGTGTTTGCTGATGTCGTAGCTGTCCTCCTGCAATTATGCCGCTGCTGCGCGTTTGGTGGGAGCGGTGGGGTAAACCTTGGAGTAGTCACGATCTATGATGCGGTCGAGTGTGCCGGGCGCTATGTTCCAAATGTGTACGAGGCACCGTATACAGGCCCATCCTGCGTTCCACTCCTGCTGGGTCCAGAGCGCAGGCATGCTGTCCCAGGGCGGAAGCCTTGTCTCCTTGCTGCGCGGCGCGCCTTTCTCAGGGCGCCACATGAAGCAGCCGGGCGGGGGGCTGTCAATAGACCGCGCAAGTAGAGGTGATCCCACGGGGCAGGTGTCACGCATGGCGGAATAGGTACTGGTAGTATGCGAGTCAGGTCCGAATGCGCCGTCGGACAGATTGCGGGCTGGGAGGGCGGCACCAACCATCCTTGGACTGTGGGCGGGCGGGGTGTTCATGACCAAGTCGCCCAGAGCGAAGGGGGCATCCGTAAGGTCAGGGAGCCCGAACCCAATGGGGAGCCGCACCAGGGAAAAAAGAGAATTGGCTTTCTTTCGGTAGCGGGCCTCCTCCAGCGTGCGCTTGTACTTCTGGGGTCGCTGCTGTAGTGACTTTTTGGTGGTGGGGTCCAGGTTCTCAATTAGGGGGATCTCGATGCCTCTGCCTTCCAACGACTTGATCCAGCACGGCTCACACAGCCACCAGCAGTTTCGACCTTGCAGGTAGGCCTTCCAAAACGGCTGTGCGAACGCGTGCTTCCAGGCGACCCTGATTAACCGACACACCTGGCAATCGTTTCTAGATGGGATAGTGGGGGTACTTTTTGGTCTGCGGCCGCGCGACAACGGTCTGGCGGCGAAGGGCAGGGATAGTGGGGATACGCGAAGCAACGAGGATAAATCTTCAATCATGAGAATTCGACAATCCGCCCCGCAGAACCTCACTTCAGCAAAGCGCTGACCCTTCGGCCCCCACACCCTGATCAGTGGCATGGGAAACGCACGGCCAGAACGCACCCGAGAAGTGCTCCACCACCGGCGGCGCTGCACCAACCCGCACAACAGGCGCCGCGGCGCCGTTGGACAGCCACAGGCGCAGGACCCCGCGCCAACGACAGCCACCTCAGCACTGGACTCGGTACCCACCAAGAATCACCGCCACGGCCCTGCTCAAGCAAAGCCCCCTGCCCTGCGCAAGCACTTTCGGCGCCGCCCAGCGCCCGCTTCCCACGCACTCGCTGGAACTGGCACTGCACGGCCTGCCGCCCAGCCCCATCCACAAAGCACCTCATCTTGGCACCACGTTATGCGACGCTCTCTGCCCAGCACTCGACCACAGCGCTGCCAGATCCCCCCGATACCCTGCTGCAATTGGCTGACCTGCTCGTCCACGAGGACGACGACCCCGTCGGTGACCTCCCGGGCGTCCGGCACCTCTGGGGAGGAGCTTCTCGTAAATCCTCTCGGCGGCCGCCCCCGTTACGCGCGGCCGCGACGGCCCCTTTCGCGCCGGCGACGCTCCGCCTAAAGCTCTTCTCGAGCTGCGCCGCGATGTCTGCCTGATGCACCGTAGTCAGCTGCTCCGCATTCTCCGCGACGACGCCACCCCTTCCCTAGCCCGAGGACCGCCGAGCTGCCCCAGCGCCAGAACAGTTCCATGACTGCCGGCAGGCGGCCCGCCCGAGCCATCCTCTGAGCGCCAGTCGCGCTTGATGACGCCTCGCGATGCGCAACGAATGGCCGCTCGCCTGCCGCGCGACGCCCCTGCGCAAACGAACCGCGCTCTGCTTCGCCGCGGGCTCGTCGCGGGCATCGACGAGGAGAGTCCAAGCACTCGGGCTGGGCTGGCCAGCTTTGCGCGGAAGCCCCCCGGGCGCCCCCGCTACCGGCGCGTCGCCCACGCTGGGCGCGCCGAACAACGGCAATGGGCACGCGCGCGCGCGAGAGCGCGCGCCTCCCCAACGGAATGCTGTCCGCCTTGGACACGGGCAGCACCCACTCTGCCCATCTGCGCGGATGCCCCCCCGAGGCGACGGCGCCCCATGAAGCGCGACGCGACGTGGGCGCCGCGGCCGACGCGATCTCCCCGACCGACCAAGCACGCGAGAAAATCACCGCATCGACCCCCGCTACTGGCCAATACCACGCCCTGACTGCGCGCATCCCGGGCTGGGCCGCTGGCTCCACGATGGTCTCACGAAGGAGGGGGCCCGCCCGTCTCGGAGGGCCGACCCCTCGCGTCAGCGCCCGACGCGCCACAGAAAAGATCCACAAATTCAACGTCGCTCAACCGCGGATTCGAGGAGCGTGCCATCTCTCGATCGCCGCAAGGCGCACCGCCCAGGCGACGCACCCGCCCCCATGGAGGAAGGCAGCTGCCAGCCGCAGTCTTCCAGGCGCGCAACTGAACTGAGAAAGGGGCGACGCGCCGCGCCTGCCAACGCATCTCCCGCCGCCGGATCCGCGCCCTCGTCGATGGCCTCGACGACGATCCGAGCGCCGCAGCCCGGACCTCCCAGATCGCGAAGCGCCCTCGTCGGGGTCGTCGAGCGACTCCACCTAACCCGCAAGATCCGCGCCTCACTGGGGCGCGCCCCCCCATGATTGAGCGGGGCGAACCGGCCCAGCATGCGAACGGCGGCTACGTTCACTCCCCTGGGCTATCCTGCTCAGCCCCCGGGCGCGGGGCCGCGCAAAGACGGCGTCTTCGGCGCTGCTCGAAGACTCGTGCACCTCGCGCCGCGCGCCTGGCCGCCCTCGAGTGGCCAACGCTGCCCAGAGCCGCAGCTGTTCTCGCTGGACAGCCGATGACAGACACTACGCGCCCCGCACACCAAACTCGACGACTGCATCGAAAACGGGGCGTTGCGAAACCTGGCCTACGCGCGGAGCCCATCCGCCACGCCTGCCACGACCAGGCGCGGCCGGCGCGGCCCCGCTCGCTCGCCGCCCCCGCCCGCTCACCAGCGCGCGCCTGCAGAGCGGCGCGCGAACGCCGCGGTGAGGAGGCCATCGGATCAGCATCTGCACCGCGAGCGCAAAGCCACAGCGGCCGCGGCAGCGCGCGGGGGAGAGGGAAAGAAAACGAAAACGGGCATCCACCTGCAGGCACTGCCGGAGATGAGCGCTCTACATTTGCCGACATCCAGAGCCTCATACAATCATCAATCGAACGCACCTCGCCTGCGCGCCCGACGCGGGCGCCCTGGGGGCAGCCACCCGCCGGCAAAAACGCCCGAGGGCAGCCACCTGCGGGGCGGCGGGGTCGAACGCATGCGCCGCTGACAGCCGCCACTAACCCTAACCGCGCGCCACCAGTGCAGCGCGTAACCAGAACTGCGCCAGCGCAAAGCCAACACCGACATAACGCGACCGGAAGGCTTTTGCCAACGAGGCGACAAGCACTGAGCGCATGCCCCGTGGACGGCCACCACTGGCCACAGCCGCGCTCGACCACCACGGCGCGCAGCCAGCGATGCGACGGCGCGCAGCCAACGCCGACACAGCGCAGCTGCAAGGGCTTGAGTGCTCACCGACTGCCAGGGAACCCTCGCCGGCACGGAGCAAGCGAAGCCCCGCCCCCTGCTGGCGCACCGCGCCTGCGCGGCGGCAGCTGAGAGCGCCGGCGATCGCATTCCCCTCGGGTCACGCAAGGATCCAGCACGGGCGCCCCGCGGCAAAGCTGGATCTCAGCCACGAAGACATTGGCGACGTGATCTTATTGAGATCAGGCGGTCCTACTGGGACCCAATACTGAGAGTAGGGAAAATGGAAGAGCAGGCAGGAGGGGGGCAAAACCCTTCAAGACGGGAAAGTGTGGTACCTTCACAGAAACTCAGAAACTGGGAGGGTGAATAATTACTTCATGCGGTCGATATGGTGACTTGGAATGAGACCGCCGCTGCAATTCCGCAAACTCCTCCTGGAAAACCTTCCGGAAGAAGGTCGAGCCTTCCCTCGGGGAAAAAGATCCGGGGTCGGGGGGGGGAAGATTTGAGAACGGCTGTCGCCAGAGACCATTCAAGAGCACAAAACCTGGTCCCGGGGATTAGGTCGATAGCTCAACTTTTTTTTGCGCGAGCAGCCGGTCGACAAGCACGAAAGGTCGAGAGCTCAACATTGAAATAATCATGACGTTCGAGGTCTGGGGGCGAGGGACTGAAAATGCGGGCGCGGAGAGAGAGAGAGAGGGAGAACAAAGCGAAGGGAAGAAAGGAAGCGAAGGGGATTGAGGAGAAGGGGAATGGAGAGGGTGGATCCAGCCGGGGCTCAACCTGCCTCGCATATCAGATCACCGCATCGACAACATCCTTGTTTCCCACGCCGAAGTGGACGGTAAACAGATGCCTCGGATCCAGCTTGTCCTTTACCGCCTCCAGTCGCTTCAAATTAGTCGTTCCCCAAACCGTCTCCTGTACACTCATGCACTGCGTCCACCGCTGCTCCATGGTGAAGTCGAGCGGGCAGGGAATGCGCCAATCGGACTTGAGAGGCCCCGCGAATCGACCTGGCTGGTGGTTCATCTCGGTGAAACCTGGGAAGCCGTCGGCAGACCCTTGGCCAGGTATCCCTAAGAATTTCAAGACCATGCCCGATACTTCTGAAATCATAGCTATGAACTCTGTATGGTTGCCATTCGAAGTAAACATGACCTGCATCGCTGCCTCTCTGTAACCCTTTGGCTGCACCGTCTTACCATCACTTGCAATACGCTGCTTGCCGCCCATGGCATGATGGGAAAAGCCCACCTTGGATTGCAAGAATCCAACGATCCAATCTCTATCGTGCTCGGTAACCCGCTGACCATTTGCGGTCACAAGGCGTGAAATATTTCTTTCCCCCCAATGCTCTCACCTCCTTGAGCCCAAAATCGTAGATTCGACACGGCCCAGGAGGCCACTTCGACAACCTCAGGCGGCCCCAGAGGGCACCCCAGACGGCCCAAGAGGGTGCCACCCCCTCCCCCCACACAACATCCCACCCCCTCGCCCTCCTCCCCCCACACCCTCTCCCCACCCCCATCCACAATTAGTCAATATGAGAACTACTCTCATCTCTCCCCTGAGTCTGTGGCAAAATGTCTCGGAGTGTTCTCCCCCCCTTCGCGTATTGTTTTTCCAAACAAGATGTCGGCGAATTGGGTTTTCGCTTCCGTTTCCTTTCAAAATGCTGCTCTCGCTGAGGCGCTGGCCTCATTTTCGGTCTTCTGCTCATTCCGAATCGTGCTCCCGCTGCAGCGATGGTTTCATTTCCGCGCTTCTGCTCATTCAGAATCGTGCTCCCGCTGCAGCGCTGGCCTTATTTCCGCGCTTCCGCTCGTTCCGAATCGTGCCCCCGCTGCAGCGCTGGCGTCATTATTTCCAGCGCCATGCCACGGCATGGTTTTTGGTCCTTCAAAAAGGACCCCAAAACTAGAAAATGGCCCCCCGAAGCAACCATCGAAAGTGATTACACATGTGGTGCCGAATGTTCGATTGTTTTGGCCGCAGAACCCCCCCACTTTGGGGCGTCAGGCTACGCGTTGATCTTCAACACCGTGCGATGCCATGTGATGCTATGCCCTACTACGATATCCGACTGTGCGAATAGAGAGAAGATATACGCCATGGTAAGGGATGGGAGGGAGGGGTAGGACGTCAGATATGACGCGAGCGCACCTAGCTTCCCTCCTCCCCCTCCCCCTCCTTCCCCCACCCCTCAAACTCGATTATCCTAGTAAAGGCCCCAAACCGCATGCAGTTGAGAGTATTGTGGTTGTGGGTATCGCATTCGGTGGATCTCCTCATGGGACCAAGGCTCAAGGCTCAAGCTAGCATTCTCGCTCCCCATGTCCAAGACTGTACACTCCCACATCTCATCTACCATACCCTCTCCTTTCTCTCTAGCTTCTGCGATGCAAGCTGAGAAGCACCACATGGGGACGCCTCTTGGGGGAGAGCACAAACACGCTCGCCTCGATTCCCCGCTGGACCACATGGATTCCGACAACGCCGACAACAAGGTGAAGTCGCCCATGAGTCAGCCAGACTTCAGCCAAGCAGTGGAGGGGACTGGGGACGACTCCGTCCGAGGTCGGACCTGCTGACCATGACATGAAGACGATGATGACGAAGATGATGGGTATGATGACGAAGATGACGAGAGACATGAACGCAGTAAGAGGTGGAGTAGAGGAAGCAAAGAACACAGCGAAACAGGCCGTCGAACTTGCAAAGAGACGGACGCGACGGTGAAGGATGTGCAGGAGAGGATGGTCACCCAGGACGCTGTTCAGAACATGATCAACACGTCGATCTCCGAGAATCTTGACCCCCAGAAGTTGGTGACGAAGGAGCAAATGGAGGAGATGAGGAGCGCTGTCGGGGAGGCCATCGCGAAGCTCCACATTGGACCATCACCTACGTCTTCGACCACGGGCGTGATTGGGGGTCTCGGGGAAGCGTCCTCCAGTGAGGAGGTCGCAATCACTTGGGTGAAGCAGACGTTGCTCAAGGCACACATCGACCACCACACTGAGATTTTCCACAAGGGCCAGGAGGGCAGCTTCAACGGCATGGTCCTCGTGAGGTTCTGGACCGTCGAGCAGCGCGACAACGCCATCCGCGTCTTCAACGCGCTCAAAACGGGGCTCTCTAATGGCAAGTCCTTTATGAGCCCAGACATGCCGATTGAGGCCCGGGTGCTCACGGACTGACAAGTCAACAGGTCCAGCGTGTATGTGGACCCGGATCTTGGCACCATCTCCGTTGAGGGCACTCCTATCTTGAAAGCTGTCGTGCAGGAGCTTGAGCTCAAGCTCGAATGGCTCGCGGATGCATGGAAAAAATGCGAGGATCTTCATCGTGACCCGTCTTTCACGGAGATCCGGCAGGCCTCACAGGAATGCCTGCAGAATGCGAAGCAACGGCTGTGTAAGGGAAAGGGCCGCACTGCGGCCTGACGGAGCCGGCGGCGCACACAACAGAGCAATGTTTCACCTGGGAAGGTTGGCGTAGCAGGCTGCCAGTTTGCACGCTTCCGCCATCCACGCCCTCACTGCGGCAGCCTCCGCATTGCGTCATGGAATATGGAGGGCCTTACTTGCATCAAGTCGTTTGAAATTGTCAGGACAATGCAGCGCAGGCATATCGACTTATGTGTTTACAAGAGACTCGAAAAATATAGTCGCCGTATTATGTCACAGACGAGGGATACTTAGTCATCCTGTCTGGATCTTGTGCTGGAGCTGAATACGCAGGTGTTGGATTCGTCGTTGCTCCCCGTGATTGTGCCACTCTCTTTGGCTTTCTTCCGTTGAGCAGCCGGCTATGTGTTCTGAAGCTCCGGGCTGCCAGAGGAAAGATCGCAAAATGTGGCGCTTATGCTCCGCACTCGGGGAAGCCATTCGAGGAACGGCAGCGATTCTAGAAGGACCTGCAGGTGGTCTGTGAACGGGATGAAACTCATCATGGGTGACCTCAACGCACGACTACCCAGAAGGTTTCCTGGAAAGGAGGACATCATAGGAGAATTCCCGTTCAAGACGAACATGTTCCGATACGAGCTGAGCACAAATCGCGAGCTGCTCATCGAGTTCTGCACAGCCAACTCTCTGGCTATCGCGAAAACGTTTCTTGATGTGCCTCCAGCGACATAGGTTACCTACAGGAACCCCGGGGTCAAGCCGTTGGCAGATGCATCGCCGCTTCATTTTGGTCAGCTAGACTTTCTGATAGCTCCGCAAGTGGGCTTGCCACGCATCGCTTCCATTGTGAGCGCACGACGCGAGCCCCTGTCTTATCACCATTACCTGGCGAAGGCGGACGTAGAGTGCGGCATTCCTCTCCGGCAGACACTTCCGAGACCCGCGCCCTGAGACAGGCTAGCTCTGAAGGACCCTGGTGTAGCCCGTCGGTTTGCCAATGCTCTTGAAGACAGCATGCGTCAGCAGTGCTCCCTCGAGACCACACCTGGCGTGAATCAACTGGACGGGTGCGTGGCGGCGGCTCTCGCGGACGCAGTTGAGAAGCACTTACTGAGGCTATCGAGTGGTAAACGCCGACCTTGGATCTGGGACTCCACAATGCTTCTTGTCAGTGAGCGTTTTGAGGCCAGACAGGCCCAGGATGACGCCGAGGAGCGCCGCCTGGACAAGTGCGTCAAAATGGCTTCGCGACGAGTCTCAGAGAGATTGGAGTTCTCTCCGAAAACTCAAGAAGTGGTCTGCTCATGGCCAAGGCCCTGTCGCAGACGCAGACAGCGCCGTTGTCAGCTCGGAGGCCAAGGCCGACAAATTTGCGATGTACCTGGAGTCAGTCCGATGGGCCGTGAGAGCAGCGCGCCTCGTGGACCGGCCGAACTAATTTGAAGAGCTACCAGTGGAACGTGCGTTGATCTCAAAGAAGGAACTCAAGGACGCTGCATGCTCACTCTCGGATGGCAAGGCTGCTGGGCCTGACGACCTCCCAGTCGAGTTGTGGAAAATTGTCTTGCGGGAGGACGGGGAGGGCGCCGCGTGGCTGTTGGAACTGTGCAATTCCTGCTGGCGAGGCCGAGCTGTGCCGGATGCCTGGCACCTACACCGCGTCGCCCTGATCTTCAAGAAAGGGGACCCAGGCGACTGTGGGAACTACACGCCAATCTGCCTGCTGAACTCGGCGTACAAAGTCTTCGCGATGGTGCTCCTACGGAGGCTGATGAGGGCGGGGGCGGACGACCGGATCTGGAACTCGCAGTTTGGGTTGAGCCCGAGGCGCAGCACCGAAGACGCCCTGCACTGCGCCAGGCGGGCCGTGGAGGAGGCGTGGGCGCACCGCGGTGGAGCTGTGCACCTACTTGCCCTCGACTGGAAGAAGGCTTTCGACTCTATCAACGTCGAGGGTCTGATACACGCCTTGCAAAGGTTCGATGTCCCGGGCCAGTTCTTAGACAGTGTCAAATAGATATACTCAGAGAGAGCTTTCGTGGTGCACGACTGCGGCGCTCAATCCCAGAGGCGCTGGCAGCAGTCTGGCATATACCAAGAGCGCCCTCCGTCTCCATTTATTTTTTAAATTGTCATGACAGTTCTGATGAACGACGCCTACGGCATGCTTGGAGCAAGCGCGGCCGACGCCCGCAGCAACGAGAAATTACATGATGTGGTGTACGCCGATGACACCCTGCTTATCGAAACAAGAGCGCAACACGTGCAAGAACTTACAAAAGCAGTAGAGAAAGCTGGCCTCGAGTACGGCATGACGTTCCACTGGGGAAGGTCCAAGCACTTCCCGCCTGCACCAACCAGATCCTCAAACAGGACTCCGGCGAGCCCATGGTCGACTCGATGGTGTACCTGGGCGGCCTGGTGAGCAACGACGGGCGGGTAGGTGTCCAGGGGAATTGGCGCCGCCTATGGAGAGATCGCCTAGCTGAAGCCAGTGTGGGCGCACGCTAATCTCTCCAGGCAGCTGAAATTGAAGCTCTGTCAAGCTCTTGTCTTACCGAAACTCCGCTACGGCTTATGCACGACCTGGCTGGTCACGGCCCAGCGGCGCAGACTACTGGGTTTCCATGCTCGCTGCCTGCGCCGTATTCTCAATGTGCCACCCGCATATGTATCGAGAGTCTCCAATGACGAAATCTTCCGCCGCGCAGGCGCCCGATCGGTCACTGATCAACTCCTCGACCAAGAGTTGGTGTTATTGCATCGTGTCGGGCGCTCGCCAGCAGGGGGCCCATTGCGGCGAAATGCCTTGTTTGGTGCGTCGGTGCGACCTGCGATCGGCTCATTCATCGGAAGGGTTGGTCGCCCGAGACAAGATTGGGCAACGCAGGTGACGAACGAAGCGGCGAAAGGCGCCTGGACCACCAGCGTATGGAGGAGGCCATGATCGATCGATCCGCGGGGTCGGAGTTGCGCTGGAAGCACATGATGGGCATTTCCGTGAGGCCACCGCACAGCAGGAGGCTATGATGGCAGAGTATCCCCCGTTCCCCCTCTCCCTCCCCCCTTTCTCTTCCCCCCCCTCCCCCCTCCGCCTGTCGACACATGAACGTTGTCCTGACGAATATGTTTCTTGTGCTCACGACGTCGATGTGTCGTCCGCCGCTCGCTCGCACGACGCACGCTTGGTGCGTGCGGGGGCTGGTCAATCCTTAGTCAACGCTCTGTTGCCGATGCGCCGTCTGGGCGCCTGGCTTATCTGTCTGTCTGCCTGTCGTCTCCTTATGGGGCCACGGAGCGTGTGAAGGGTGTGCCGACATGGGGCGGGGCCGCCATGCGGGCGCCCCCACTGGGGCCTGAGGTAGAACTCCCTATGGGCCGAAGGGGCAACAAAACGTTTGAGGGGTGTGCTGAAATGTGGCGGGGCCGCCATGCGGGTGCCCCCACTGGAGCCTTAGGTGGAGCTCGCTATGGGGCCACGAAACGTGTGAGGAGTGTTCCGAAGGGAGCGTGACGCCCACATGCGCACGTCACCTCTGGAGCCTCAGGCGGAGCTCCTCGTGGGGCCACGCGGCGCACGAGGGGTGTGCCGAGACGGGCGTGACGCCCACATGCGAACGGCACCGCTGAGGCCTCAGGTGGAGTTCCCTCTGGAGCCACGAAGCGTGTGTGAGGGGTGCGCCAAGCAGGGTCACGCAGAGAGCGGAGGCCGTGGTGGTGGTGGACGGCCATGAAGCCGGGTTCAAGGTCAGAAGAGCTCGCCGTCGGGGGTTTCAGAATCGTTGTCTGATCCGTCCACGGCCCGACGCTGCCCGAGTTCCTTTACCCTCGGCAGCTCAGACTCCAGAATCCCAAAGGCCGCAAGGACAGATGCTTGCGAGGGCAGTCCTGGACAGAAACCATCAGCAGCAGCCGAGCCCGAGCTCGCCGCCGCTGCTTCACACGAACCCACTAATCCCTCGATCTCGACCTGTTCCTGAGAGCTCAACGGGCCAGAAGGACCGAGCACGAGGGATTTCGTGGTGGTACGGTAGAGTGGGTGCTTTCCCGCTCGGATACGATTCAGCTGGGACCTGATCCCTGGGCTAGCGGGCTCCCCGAAACAACGCCCCAGGAGGGCATGGCCCAGGCGCCCCGAGGCATAGCCCCCACACCGAAAACAGGAAACCACTCTGTTGCCTACTTTCGAAAGCGTTTCAAGTGAACATCGGACGAACGCGCGCCGCCTGAAGTAGAGCGCATAACGGGCCTCGTCGGCCCAGCACGGATCAACTCCCTCCTCCGCTCCAACGAAGCTCGACGACGAGACGTCCTCCTCCTCCTCCTCCTTAGCGGGGTCGGGCGGGGGCTCCGCTGGCAGGCCCTGGTCGTGAGCTGCAACCCGACCGTGTCCTGCTTGCTCTGGCCGCTGGTGGCCATCAAAACCTCCAGCCTGCCCGCCCACCTCCCCTGCTCAGCCACAAGGGCCTTGCATCCCCTAAAAAAGGTTCAGCATGGGAGTCGTCCGCTCCAGGCATCTTTGCACCTAGCTTGGCATACTGATCAGCGCTAGCATTGGCCTTCTTCTCCCAGGCCGAAGCACGACCAGCTTCAACGTCCTTGCTAGTGGCACGGGCCAGGGCCTTATGGACCAGGATGTCGCACCCCTCGAAGGCAGCCCAGAACGGGCCCCACATGGCCCCTCGGGGGCCGCGCTTCCGCCCCTGACCCTGGACCTCCGAGCAAAACATCTAGAGCGGCCTTGCAATCCAGATCAAGAGCGAACGGGGCTATGCCAACTTGCGCGAGCATGCGAATCGCGAAATCCTCGCCATCGTTAGCCGTTTGGCGAGGGCCGAAACTGAGCGGCACAGGGCCGCAAGCAGCATGCAGCACGTTCCCCAAGGAATGCACTCGCGCGAGAGCCCAGCCTGCTCCGCAGACTCCTGGAAGAGAGAGCCACAAGGCCGAACCGTCACTGAAGATGCACCCCGTGAGGAACCCACTGGCAGGCTTGTTCGCCCACTCGATCGTGGTCTCAGGCTCCTCTCGAGGGACGAAGGCCAGGGGACTGGGCATCACACACCTCGAGAACCGCTCGCCCACGCCCCCCCCCCCCCCCCACACACACACAATCCAAGGCGCGACGGGCGCGAGCAGCAAGCCGAGGGGGGGCTGCATCCCTTCCGACACTGCTGTGCGCAACACAACCGTGCTGCCTATGCCACAGCGCCCCCCTGGCCTCGTTGCAAAGTTGGCAGACATCGGAGCTGCGCAGCCCGTGGCCACACACTCGGGCCTGAGGCCAGTGCACATTGCACACAAGCGAGCGAAGCGCACGCTGGTGGTGAACCGTCCAGATCTTGGCTGCACCTCTGAGGAGCTCCCAGGCCGGCCCAAAAAATCGGAAACACACCATCGAGCCCTCGAGGGCCTTCGCTCCCGAGGCGCCCCACGCTTTCCAAAGCAAGCCTGTCAGAGGCTCCGGAGGCTCCTTCGCGCACCAGTTCCCTGATCTCACAGGGCGAGAGCAGGCAAAGGTTCCAAGCTGAACCTAAATCGTCACGGAGCCTGGCGCTCGTTTAAAACCACCAGCCGGCCCTGTCCAGGGAGAGGAAATCCACATCAGCGGGCGACGAGGCCGCCCTCCAAGGGTGACGGAAGCGCGCCAGTTTTTCGATAGCCGCATCCATCGCCGCCCCCAGGATCAGCCTCGAAGGAAAACTGCCCCAGACCGCAGTGGCCCATTGAAACACCACGTGCCCCGTGTAGGCCACTAAGGGATCACGCAACAAACCCATTCTGAAAGAATGGAGCCTGAGGCCCAGGCTGGAGCCCTTGGGGAGGCGCCCAATACTACGAACCGCCAAAACTCGAAGACCATGCATTACAGACGGGGGGATCCCCATCACACTGCCCCCCCATAGGGCCACGGCAGACGAGGCCGACCTCCGCCCCAGCGTCACGTAAAATCTGGAGCCTACGAGCCCGAGACTTAGCATTAGCAAATCTACCCCTGGCGATCCCAACTCTGCGACAGGTACCCGACGCAGCGTCCGAGCCCAGATTCCGAGCCGCGTCAACACGCGACGAAGATGGGATACGCCATTGCCCCTGGATGAGCTTTAGCACTTCGGCACTACGAATATACTTGGTTGTTTTCTCACAGCGGCGGGAAGATTGAGACGATCGAAGTCCCTGAGCAGCGACTCCACACCCGAGCTGAGAACCGACGCGACCTGGAAACTTTTGCCGCGCGCATGCAACGCTATGTCATCCACCACGCTTCTGATGTAGAGCTGTGGCCCCCCTTCTCTGGCCTTCAGCAGGGGCCCCAGCAAGAGCAACTTAGCCAAGCTCGTCGCCCCACTGCAGCCAACTATGACCGAGCCGCTCGCGCGCGCGATGCTGGACACCGCGCCGCCGCACAGCAGCGTGGGAGAGCATGTGCACACCGCGCACAGGCAACGCAACAGCCGAATGGGAAATTCAAATCTGATCGCCGCCTGGTACAAATCCTCGTGACCAATGTGTTCGTAGAGCTTTGACAGATCTACTGAAGCAGCTCCTGAATCGAACCCTACACTTCTACAGTAGCTGCCGAGGAGGTTATGTGTCCACCCCGCCCGTTCACATGTGGCAGTACTGCTATCTCCCCAGAACATCTCCCAGATGTGCCTGATCCCATTTTTAACAGCGGTTGACGGACCCTGGACCATATCTTCGCGAAAAACGCCAAGAGCCAGATCGGACGAACACCCCCATCATTCTTATCGATCAACACGATATTGGTCATGAACAACAGGAGGTCTTGCGGGCCTCTCTCAAACTGATGCAACACGTCGACTAACCGAGCCGCGTAGCCATCACTAAGATCTAATACCCAACGCGGGTGGAACCCACCCCGTCCCAAACCACACTTCCCGGCATACCTCTTTGCAAACCCTTCGAAGCTGGTCGACCGAGATCGGCGGCAACTCGGGCTCCTCGGGCGGGATCGCCCACGACGACGGGCGATGGGCCCCGCGGCCCGCTGCAATCCAGAGCGGCGCCCAGACCTGCAGGAGAAAGCTGAGAGCCTCTCGCCCACAGACAGGGCGGCCTGCTTCATTCAGCAAAGACGTGGGGCTTGACAGGGTCCGCCCCCAAAAAAATGAGCTGCGTTGCCTCCTCCTTTGACTGGCCCCACCGCCCGTGCCTTCCACCCCTTCAAGCTCTCCTCAGCGCCCTGCTTCCTCCTCCTGCTGACCTCCTCGCCTAACTCCTCAGCACCTCCGAGTCCCTCTGGAGCTTTCCCCCTGAGGCGCCCCTGGCGAGCTCCAAGGGCACCGAGGCAGAGAGAACGCCCTCAACGGGCTGCATGCAATCTATCACGCGCTCCAGCTCGGCACGCCAGCTGGAGAGAAACTCGCGGCCTCGACGGCCAACTGCACCTGCAGCAGATGGACGGCAGCGCTGAGGGAGGGCCTGGAAAGCAACCCAAGAAGCGGTGGAGCTGGAGAACCTTCGCCTCTGGTCTTTGTCCCGCAGGGCCCCGAGCGGAACTTCCTGCATCCTGGGCCCTCGGGCCCTGCCCGTATAGCACTTGGTGCCCGACTCTTCTATCCTATGGATGTGAACAAGCCTAGCCTCTGAAAATGTAAACCACCTCTTACACGTCTCCTCTAGGGGAAACTCAATGTTGTCGGCGCCCAAGTCCCAGCCCCAATCAAGATCTCCTGGAGGCTCCTGGTGCGGCCCATAGTGGTCGTGCTCAAACGCATCAAGCCTCACTTGCCTATAGATCACCGCCGTGTGGGAGAGGCCATCGAGCTCCACGAAGACGGGGCTGCGGGGGAACAGCGGGGCATCTACAAAGACCTGGAGGCCCTTGACCCTAGAAATGAAGCGCTCCGCCACCGCGAAGTAGCCCAAGACGCGACCCCCACCTCCTGAGAGCTCAAACTCTTCCACGCCCAAGACCTTGCCCTCTAAAACGGCCTGGGAGACTTCGTCCGCGGACTGATTTTTTGGCGAAAGAACTCTGGCACAAGTCGGCGCCGCCGGCGAAACAACTTCTCCCCGAACTGTCTGGCGCCAGCCAGAAGCAATCAGGTCCGGCGGCAAAAAGTTGAAATCCCCCTGGGCGATCCAGGGCAGCGGCTGACTGAGGAGAAACTCGCCAAGCGATTCGAGCAACGTCAGATTGGGCCCCGTCAGCTCGATACCCGCGAGACGAAGTAGGCCGAGACAATCAACATTCCTTGCGGGAAGCCGACGCTCACCTCCCGAATCACTGACCGACTCCTGCAACCACTCAGCTGGACTGCGGCAACGTGCTCCGAACCAATCGACTGCTGCACCGCCACTGCCACTCCAGACGAACTCTGAGTAGGGACAGGGCCACTGCTGCGAGCTATCCCATGAGCAACATGCCACCCACGCCGAATACACCAGCGAGTTGCTGAGATAACCTTGTCAGGGTGCTTCAGCCTAGTCTCCTGCACACTGAGCACATCTGGGACCGCGTCCAACCCACCGTTTTGAGTGCCACGGTCCATGAGCCACTCCACCACCGTCTCAGAGGTACTCCAGGCGTTCGCGCCCATGCCGAGAATGGTGAGCGACTTGGCGTCTCCCTTGGGATTCGGGGGCTCTGTCTCAGGAGGCCAATCCATTGACGCTACCGCCGCGTAGCCTTCGCTCGCGGCCTGAAAATGATCCACATAAACGCCCTCGGCAGTCACGCCCTGAAACTCACAGCGGCGCTCCTGCAACATCACACCAGACACGTCGGCCGCCTCGATGTCCGATGCGAGACGGCTTTCAGTCGAGCCTCGAGCCACATCAGGAACTCGTTCGTCGACAAGAAGATTACGATCAGGAGGCTATGACGTCCTCCTGTCGGGCCCTGACCTGTTTTTTTTTTTTTTTTTCTGAGGCAGCGCCAAGCTCAACTTGGGGGGGGGGATCGCGGCGCCCCAACCGCAACCAGCCTCGCCGACCGCCCCCGAGGGTCGGCACCCTCTGGCTCCTCCACAGACATAGCCAAGGGGCGCTGCGCAGTGCGCGCCGACGGCCTCTGCCGAAGGTCGGTGCCCGCTGGCGCCCCGATCGCCATCTGACGGAGCTGAGCAGCGCGCACCTTCGGGGGCCGAAGTGCTCGATGAAGCCGCAGGCGCCATCAGCGAAGGAGCAGATGCCATCAGGCTTGCTCCTGCCCCCAACCCCGAGGGGGGGCGGGCCAGTTGGGGATGCTGCGACGCCCTCCGCGTCGCTCCTGCCCCCGACCCCGAGGAGCGGGCCAGTTGGGGAATTCCTTCAGCCCCTTCACGCGGCGACCTCCGCGGCCCCCCTGGGGCCGCGAGTGCACCGCTCGACGCAGAGGGCCCAGCACTCGTCCAGGAACTCAACGCCGATGTGGGCCACGGGGCGCGGCGATGAGGGGCGGAATCCCCCCCCCCCCCCCACCCCCCCTGGCCCAAAGCCCCCATGACCCCCCCTCTGCGCTCAGGGGCTGGCACGCCGCCGCTCAGAGACATCTGAGGGCGAGCCTGCAACGCGGGCGCCGCGAAGCCGCAGGACCACTCCGCGTCGATCACGGCGTAGCCCCAGAACGTCTGGAGGCCCGCTGGGGCTGCACACGCCCCCCGCCGAACGACAGAGTGCCGAGCAGGCCTCTTGGGCGGGGGCGCGACGCCGAGCGGCGGCCAATCCTCCATCGACAAATGCTCACAATATGCATCAAAGCCGCCGCTGCTTCTTCGCCGAGTGCTCGGCAAGGAACTTAGCGACAGCGCCCTTCTCTGCGCCGCTCTCGCAGAGGCGCGCGAGGCCAGCGTGGAACTCCGAGTCGTCGAAGTCGTCTTGTTCCATCTTGGAATATCCAGCTGCCCCATCCGCCCCAGTTGCTGCGCCAGCTTGCGGGCCCCCGCCTGCGGCGCCTGCACCAGGAGCGCCAGCACCAGCTGTAGGAGCAGCAGAGGCATTGGCTTGAGCAGCAGCAGCTGCCTGCTCATCGGCGGCCTGCTTGGCGGCCGCTTCCTGCAGCCTGCGCAGCACTTCAAGGGCCTGGCGCCCGTCGGCCGAGTCCTTGACTGAGGCCGCGAGACCTGCGAAGCCGAACTCGAACGGGTCAGACGTCTGCTCAGGGTGCACTCGATGCGACGCCTTGATGTTCCGTTCCAGCTCCAAGCGCGCCTCCGCGAACTGGTGCTCAGCCTCCGTGATGGCCTTGTCCAGCTCGTCGCGCTCGTCGCGCTGCTGCGTGAAGCTGAGCACCTTCTGCTCCAGGCGCTCCACCTTCCTCCTCGAGTTCTCAACCCTGTGTTGGGCAGCAATGGCCGTCGTTGGCTTGGCTTTCTGCTCTGCAATCTGCTTCTGCTGCACCGTTGCGATGACAGAGTCCTCAATCTTGTAAGCCTTGAGGAACTGCACCACTTGCCCGATCGCGAGGTCTGACTGAGGCGGCTGAGGCTGCGTCGCTGGACGCTGCGCCGATCCACCACCTCCTCCGACCTGGGCGCGTAAAGTACTGAGCTCGGCCTTGAGCGCCCTGATGGATGCCGACTCGCCTGGCGGCCCATTGGCCCACGCGCCCTTGGGCCCACGCTGGGAACGGCTGCGGAGCTGCTGCGCGGCTGTCTTGGCAGACACCCTCGGCATTTGAGCCTGCTGGCCCAGTTCCCGTCAGTCCCGCACTTGCACCCCCGCGTGGGGTACGTCGGGCCTGGCAGCACATCGTTTTGAGAACGGCCCATGTAAGATCCTGGGCCTCGATCGCTGAAACGGCTCGCAGGCACGATGCCACTTCGAAGTACGTACCTGCAACACTCTCGAATGCGAAATGGCTCAGAGAGCGGAGGCCAGGATGGGAGGAGAAGGGGGGAGGAAGGAGGGAGCGCGGGGCGCTCTCTCTCTCTCTCTCTCTCTCTCTCTCTCTCTCTCTCTCTTCAAAACGAGGACCCAACACCACAGGATGGTTGGGAAACAACAGCCGGCTGTGAGCCCGGGGGGGATAAGTGAGAAGGGGCGGGTCCTCTCAGGAGGCTCGGAAATCCCCGGGCCTTCTGTGAAGCCTTAAGCCATCCGCGAAGACACGGGAAACTTCTCAGAAAGCGCGAGGGCTTCTGAGAAGCCGCGCCGCCTTCTGAGAGGGCCTTCTCCTTCTCACTTCCCCCCTCGCTCGCCGCCGAAACCAAAGCACTGCGTCTCTCATGTAGCGCTTGCTGCCCATACTGTCGGCCCAAGGAGGCCTGAAGAATGCACCAGGGGGCCTCAGAACGGCCCAAGGGCAACCGAACAAGTGCCCAAAACGGCCCGGGAGGCCAACAAGACAGCCAAGCAGGGTTTCCCGGTGGCCAAGGGGGGCCCCAAGAGGACCGCAAGAGCCCCTGCCAGCCTAAGAAGGCTCCAAGAGGGCCCACAGAGTTGTTGCAAAACATTCCCTCCCCCTCCTTCTCCTCGTCCACGTCGTCGTCCTCCTCCTCCTCCTCCTCCTCCTCCTCCTCCTCCTCCTCCTCCTCCTCCTCCTCCTCCTCCTCCTCGTGGACCATCCCTCTTCCTTACCAACAATTCGTCCCTGCCACACCGCTTGTGTCTTTAGGGCGGGCCTGGTGTTTCGCCTGCTGCTCCCTCACCATTCCGATACTGAAGCTGGACATTTCGGGCCCCCTGAGACACGCCCAGGCGTCCACATGATGTTTCAACTGAGCCTCTTCGGGAGAGCTCGGCGACATCGTTGCGGCTAAGACGGCCCCGACCCCCAACCAGCAGCCAAGGGGCCCCAGATAGAGCCCAAGAGGCCCCGAAACGGCCCTCAAGAGGCCCCAGGGAGCGCCCAGAGAGCTTCCAATGCACTTGCAGAAAGGAAGAAAGGAGGACTGAAGAGGAAGGAGGAGGAACGAGGCTGCGGACACGGAGGGGGCGCTCAAGACCCGCGCCAGGCAGTCGCACTGGATTGGATCGGTTATGAAACCCAACCTTCTGCCACATGCGCTGCTTCGCTGGCGCTCTGGCTGCATTTGCCATAGTCAGCTGGATCAGCTGACCTCAATGAACCCCTGCAGTGGCTGAGCAATCGAAGTCTCAGAATACCGAGGGGTCGACTAATACGGTGGCGTCAGCCGTATGCATCATGGAGACTGGCAAAATCGCAGACCAGCCATACGGCCAGTGCGTGCCCGAGCCAGGGATATCAGACAACTGCCCCAAAGGAGAGTTCATGATCCATTGACTGTACACAGACAGCACGAATTCGTCCATCTCCTTCTTTGGTAGGCTCGCATGCTCTGGCGCGAGTCTTAGTGGCTCGTTAAAGCAAAATATCGGTGCGCCAGCAACGATACCTACTAATTTCTGGCTCATGTAGCCACCACTGATCATGCACGATGTAAGGAGACGTTGAATGCCTTCGGACAGAATGGCATGTGGCAAGTACCTGGACGTAGGGACATACTTCTTCCATGCCTCGATAAGGGCCTCGTGTGCATTATTCGCATAACAAGTGATCATGAAATTATGTCGAAACGCTGGCGACGTTTGCCCGAATATGTCCCATGGGGACTTTGCCGCGGTACCGGTACCAGTATAGCCGCACGAGTCGCTTATCTCATCGGCCACACCGAGGGCACTTGGCTTCCAGAGGAAATCTATCAGAAAATCTGTCCACATGTCTTGGATTCTCATTTTCACGTATGCCCATTCTGTCTGGTTCGGGATAGCAGCTTGCAATGCAGAAACAACATCGAAGTCGGTGTTGACGGTGAAGGTCGGTGATTTGATTTCGTGCAGCTGGTAGTACACGGAAAGAACCACGCCCCACGAGCCTCCGCCACCACCACGCACTGCGAACCAAAGGTCATCGAAATTAATGTTTTTGTCAGTGCAGCCGCCCCACTGCCACTGAGATTCTCTGTGCTGCACGTTATGATTGCACAGACCCTCGACCCTTGTGGTCTGCGGATACATCAGGCCCTCTTGCTTCTCCCACTGTGTGGGACCGAACTTCACGTGCGTACCGTCGGGTAGCACCATCTCGAGCCACACCACCTGGTCTGAGCCAACTCCCCACATCCGCGACTGGCCACCCCCGAGGCCGCCACCGAGAAACCAGCCTCCGCCAGCACCGACCATGCCCGAGGACCCCATCATCGCCTGGTAAATCCGTCGAACCCCGCTTGCTGGGGGTGAACAGGTGTGTGAGATATTTGGTGTCCCCCTCCCCATTTCCCCCTCACCCAAGGTACAACATTGCGTTTCAGGGGGGGGGGGAGCGGGCTCCCAAACGCACCCCCTGGGCCTCTGAAGCCTCAAAATCTACACTCCGTAGCCTCCAGGATGCCCAAGCCATCTCAGCTGGCTCAAGCTGGGCTCCATCGCGCCGAAGAGACCTCAAAACAGCCAAGATGGCCGCAAGACTGCCAAAGAAGCCTCCAAGACGCCGCGAGAGGGTTCCCAGCGGTCCCCAAAGAAAGCCCCCAAAGGCAAAAAAAGTCTTGGGAACTCCTTCGGAAAACGCAAATGCTTAGCATGTTCGCCTAGTCGGCCTCAACAGCTTCCAAGACTGCCCAAGACGCCCCCAACATTGCTCCAAGACGGCCCAAGAAGCCCCCAAGAGGGCCCCAAGACGGCCTAAGAGGTACCTGAGAAATGCCCGAGATGGAAGGCCCCAACGGAGCCTCAAGAGGGACCCAAGAGGGGCAACTCGAACTGACATGTCGAGCCCCCGGCCCAAGAGGACCCCCCAGACCGCCAGCAGGCGCCGAAGGCCCGAAACAGCCCCCAACAGGCCCTAAACAGGCCCTCGAATGGCCCCAAAGAAGACCCCCAAGGACCGCAAAAGGTCCCCAGGAGGCCCACAGGGCCTTACCCGTACACTTCTTCATCACCCATTAGAGGACTTCGTTTCTCCTCTGGGGGTCGGCGGAGTGGCGTCAACCTCGTTGAATATGCTTCCTGGGCAATGCAAAGTTCCAGCTCGCAAGGTTGCGCAGAACGTCGTCGTTGCCCTCGCCGCCACCAACTCTCGCAACCGCACCCTTGCCGCGAGCCACTGCTAGTCTACATGGTGCAGCCGCCGGATGACCAAGCTCGACGCTGTCGCACTCGTATATGCCAATCTTGCTGTAAACTGGGTACGCACGCATGTTGAGCTGGATCGAATTACGCCTGGTACTCTGCCCAGAATAGCTGTGGCCGCTGTTCTTGACAGACACTAGCATGTTATGCCTGTTGGCAAACTTCACCACCTCGACCACGTCGAGGGCTGTTTGCGGAAACGACATCAGCGCCGGCAGCGCCATGGTGGGCAACATGCCCTCCACCGCGGCAAACTCTGCTTTCATCAGGTCGTGATCCTTGATCGGGGGCCCAGGAACACAAAATAAATAGACACAAATCCCAGGATGACCCATATGCTTCCATTTGTTTGGCTTTTCGTCTTCCAAACCCCCACAAGCACACACACACACACACACACATACACACACACACACACACTTCCCATAGTTTCTCATATTTTCCTGGGAGTCGACGATTAAACATGTCTGTGCGTACTTTCCCCTCCTGAATCCTGGAGGGCCTGTTGGACACTCTCACTGTATTCCATGTTCACGAAGGCGGCGCTCAGGGTCATGGTGCAGAGGCCACTCTCTCTTCGGCGGCGAGCGAGAGGGGGAAATGAGAACGAGAACGCCTTCTCAGAAGGCGGCGGGACTTCTCAGAAGCCCTCGCGCCTTCTGGGAGGTTTGTTTCTTTTTCTGTCGTCTGGGAACTTCCGCACTTCCGAACCTTCTGAGGAGGCCAGCCCCGTTTCATTTCCCCCCCTCGCTCGCCGCCGACTTTTTCTTTCAGGTAGTAGGTGCTGTACCTGGGGAACATACTACCCTCAGGTTGAAAACCACCAAGCTTGAAATCCCACAGGCCCCTCTGGGCGGAGGCGGTTCAGAGCGCCTCATCCTCCCTCATCCCCCCTTCCCTTTCCTGGGTCTGGACGTTGGGGCCGCGGGTGGTTAGAGCGTCCAAGATGGCCTCAGCGAGAAGGCCAAAAACATTAGTTCAATCTGGCCTCCTGGGGGAAAAGGCTTGTTAGGGACCTCCCTTCCTTGATCGATCGCCTCCAAGATGGGCCCAAGACGACCCGAAAAACTCCCAAGAGTGCCCCAAGAGGCGCCGAAGATGCCCCAAACCCCGAGAGGCTCCCAAGAGGCCCCTCAGAGGCCTCGAGGAGGCCCCCCAGCGGCCCCCATGAGGCCCCAAGAGGCCCCAAGAAGCCCCCCAGAGGCACCCAAGACGCTCCAAGAAACCTCCCAAGAGCCGGCTCGAGGCCCCAAGACGCCCCAGGATACCTCCCAGAGTTCAGGGCAGCTCCGCTGGGCATGGTGCCTGGACGGCTGGAAGGACTACTTTTTAGTCAGCGGCCGCGGGCGAGCGCGCCGGCGGCGATTCCAGTCAAAGCGGGGCACGCAGCGACGAATTAAACTAAAGCGACGGAGGGTGGCCACACCTACAGCGGCTAACCGGGCCCTCACGCAGCAGCTCAAGGCTGGAAGGACTACGCGAAGCGTCAAGAAAAGTATGCGCACTGATTTAACCAATCCGTTGGGTCAACCTCGTGCACGTTGCATCCGTAAGTCACGCGGGAGTTTAGGCCCTCCAACTCTCTGAGATAACGGTCTCTGTGATCTTCCCAATGTGCGTAGCGACTGAACTTGTGGCAGCCGTCTGGAGCCTCCCCACGCAGCGCGGACACTGCGGCTGTCGAAAACCAGGCTGCCAGGGCCGCAATCGCCAGGCCCAAGCATGGGTGACTGGCTGGACAACCGTCCGCGACCGTACGGCACGGGCTTGACGTCATCCCTGAAGAATATCGGTGATGGCCAGACACAAGTACGCGGCGCCAGCTGCATCAGAGGGAGGTGGCAAGCGGCACGGGGGGACATGGGAGGTGCCTCTGAGCAAACATGCTGGCCGACATGGGAACCAACGGCAGCGCCACAATATGCCGGGCGCTGCCTGGATCGGCACAAGCGGCTTCAGGATCCTCTCCGTGTCTTGCCTGCCCGACTGCTCCGACGGACGCTCCTGGAAAATTCGGACAGCGCCCGCCTCTCATCGGCCTTGAGCACTGCCTGCCTCGGGAAGCCCCAGAGGATTGCATCACACTGCCCCAGAGGCACCACATGGCCCAGAAGGCACCCACTTCAAATAAGAACGGGCCAAGCGTAACTCGAAGACGGGAATTTCAGAAAGCACTTTCTGGGGAAGCAAGGAGAGAAAAATGGTTGTCCAGGAGTCGTCGAGTCGTCTGATGTTGACGTGACCAAGCGAACGTTGACTAGCACAATCGCCGATGTCGAACATGATCGGACGCATATCTATATATAAATGTATGTATGTAAATATGTGTATGTACCTATACATATAGATGTCTGTATATCTATACACACGGATGTGGCTACTGCTACTCTAGGTACTGCCCGATGAGCAGAAGAACCTCGAATTGGTCAAGATGTTCCCTGGGACGCTGGCCCATCATGGACCGCCTTAGAAATTCCGCCAAATGCCTGTCAAAGTACGCTGAGATTCTAAACTGGCGATGCCTTCCGCTATCCCCACCCTTTCGCAAAAACTCTCGCGGTGCTCGTTCGGTCCCAGCCTTGCACTTCGCTTCAAATTTGGCCAACCTGCATCAAATACTTCAGCAAGAACGACGCCCAAAGACAGCCGCCAGACTCTTCCAGGCGGCTCGAAGAGCCCAGCAGCCCTTGGAGGGCCGAGAAGAGTCCCAAACTAAGACCTCACGAAGCCCGCAACGAGCTCTCCAGCAGGACCTAGGGAGGCCAGGGGAAATATGATAAGCTTGCTGTTGGTAACATGGTGTGCGTCTCGTGCGTTGGCCACAGGCGGCCAAAGACGCCACAAAAACGGCCCGAGCCAGACATTGAGGGGATCCCAGATGGCAACTCGAGGACCCCCCGAGACAGAGAAATACCGCTCTAAGGTGGTTCCAGGACGACTCCACAAGGGCCTCACGCAATCGTGGCTCTACGGCGCCTGCTCGGGAGACATCGGCGGAATCCTCATGCTCACGGTAGCTCAAGAGCATCCATGGGCTCGCGATCAGGCCGTTTGGGACCTCCGATGGCAATCCCATGGAAGTGAGATCCAGCAGAACCCCCACCTACCCCGCCTCGTCCTTCTCTTCATCCTCATCTCCCTCCTCGTCACCATCATCCCTTCGCCTCGGCACTCGTGCACCATGTCCACGTCCCCGTCTTCCTCCACCTCCTTCATTCAGATTCGCCACGGGTCCTCGAATAGACCAGCCGCGGGGCACTGGGCGACGCCACGAAAATATAGACACACAGACACCCTCCGACGAACTTTGCATGTACCTTCAGGGAGGGCGGCGATGTATTAAGTCGCCCACTCCCTGTGGTGATGTATACACCGCCACCCTCCCCAGAGGCCCAGGAACAATACATTGGAGGGTGCCTGTGTATTTTGTTGTGGCGGATGGGCGGCGAGGCCTACTGATTCTTGATGTCGGATATGGAGGGAGAAGTAAAGTTAGCCGAAGATGGCCTCGAATATGCCTTCAACAGGCCCCAAGATAATCCACGTACGGCTCCAGGTGGGCACGGACCACAAAGGATGCCTCTCGAAACCCAAAATCATAAACACGCATATGCTCAATACTCATTGGCCGTTTCACCTTTCAGCTTCCAATTGGCTTCTGAGATAATCGCGAGGATGGTCCAACATGGTGCAAGATAATTACAGAATTGAACTTCCTGAATATTCAAGTAGAACCCCAAAGGAACCCCAAAGCATCCCAAGGGAGATCCAATAGGGAGAAATGCACGGATTCGGGCTCCAGGGGGGGAGATCGAGGACCTCTCCACCTCTTGGTCTAAGGCCCCCTGCAGTTCCTGAAGAGGGTTCCCAAAAGGACCGAACGGAGCTTGAAGATGGCACCAACCGAAAGGGTCCCAAGAGAGGGTAACATGGATCCAATAGGCCTCCAAGAAGCCCGCATAGGAGCCCAGTCCAGCCACTGTGGGGATGCGCCCGAGCTGATCCCAGCTTCGACTTGACTAAGCACCAATCCTGTCTTGATGCCATGGTCCCTGGTGCTCGTCCGCTTTGCAGGGACAGCGAGCGGCCACAACCACATCGAGAACACACCCTGGGATTGCGTTGCGCATGTCAACAGTCGCCAGAACACCGAAACCAGTTTAGTACTGGTTGTGGTCGATGTGGGCGCCAAGGACGACCAAATCGACCATAACCATAACCAAAGTGCTCAGGTCAAAGTCAGTGGGTTCTCCCCCGAGGGGCCTTCCAGAAAAAACTCTCCGTTTTGTTTGTGGCTCTTCGCTGAGCCCAGACACATCCCTTCTCAGGAAAGCTCGCACATGAACTGTTTATGGACGGGCTGGTCTGCCCAAGAGAAAGAAGCATGACCAATTACAAGCTCCACGCCGCCTACGTGCCAGGGCCGATCCTCCCGCACCTGCTCCGAGGGCGAGCGGACGGTCCTCCATGGCGGGCTCGGGGCTCAGCTCGCCCAGGAAGCAGATCTGACAGGAAGCGGCAGAGGGAGTGGGGGGGGGGAGGGGAAATCATGAGGCCAAGCAGGAAACTCTGGACGCACAGCAGCTCAGACAAATCTGATCCAAATCTGGCTCGCCACATGCACCTCTGTCACTCCGAGGGCCGGACAGCCTGGCAACTGAGACGTGACAGTATCGACACACGGCGCGCAAGGCAGGCAGTGACAGGCCTATGATGCAGCCGACTGGTAGCGCAGAGTGGTCGGGGCCCGTCGAAAACCTGACGTGCAGAAACGAGACGACGTAACAACAGCCGACGCAATGCCATTCACTTGCGCTACACACGAGGAGCGTGTCTTCAGTTACCTCGGCTAACCTCGACTCGGCCTCCTGGGAAGGGAGGCAATGGGCAGAAACCTCAGCGACTGGCCAGGCACCACAGCGCGTGGGTTGCTCCCAGGAAATGACTTCTGTTGTCCCTGGGAGAAATGGGCGGGGCGGGGTTACAGCAGCGCTGTCGACGCGGAGCGGCGACTATCGCCATCGCCAATCGCCACCACCGCTGCCACCGCCACAACGAGCACCAGCACCAGAAAGCAAATGCGAAAATATCAGCAACGCAACGGGAAGTGTGAAACCACTGCACCACCAACAACAACAGCAGCAGCAACAGCAACAACGACGACAACACCACCACCACCAATAACAGCAGCAACCACCACGGCGACGACAACAAAAACCACCACAACAACAACAACAACAACAACAACAACAACAACAACAACAACAACAACAACAATCACTTTACCCGAACGCTCAGTGTTCTCACCAGTGCCAGGGTTTTCATGCGACGCCAGCCAATACCCCCACTTCGTGGGGGGGCAGTGCAAGCTCTACCAAATATCCACACGACTCTTCGCCACCACCCACACCCAGCTTCCCGCCCTATGACGTTCGGACACTTCACTTCGTGGCCTGCGGACGACCGTGGCTACTACACTGGCGTGGAGTACACACCCACAGAAGTTGTTAAGCCTACGTTCGTACACCCACAGAAGTTGTTAAGCCTTGTTAACCCACAGAAGTTGTTAAGCCTTCCACAGAACATCTGTTGCATATGATGCATATGGTACATGATACACATGATACACACGATACGTACTCACAAGATAGTTGATCACATCTTTAGGGAGAATTCCTGAGGGATGTGGGAAGACACAAGAGAGAGAGGATATGGTTGTCCCGATGGTTGTCTCGATGGTTGTCCCAAATGATGCGCGGTGCTAAAATTCTTAAGAAGCCCAATGGTTTTTGGAGATTTCGGCGTGCGCGCGCGAAGAAAAAACGAATGTGTCCCGCATGGTATTATTTGACAGGGATGATGGCCCTGGCAGGTGCGCAACCGTTGTCGCAGAAGTTCGAAAAAGTTGCTCGCAAAAGCCCGTTTGACAGAAATGTTTAAAAAGTGTTGGGTTTCCTACGAATCCGCAAGAGCGCGCGGGATGAGATTTTGACATTTTTTTGTTGAAAAACCATTGGTTTTTTGATGTTTTTATGTTAAAATCGCTCCGAACACTAAGCTTTTGGAAGGATTTCGTCTTGCGCGCGCGAATGTCCACTTTACCTTATTTTTTGCAAGGGATTCTTGAAATTTGATTATATTAGAACAAGAAATGTCATTTTATAGTGTTTTTTGCAAGGGAAAACGGATTACAACAAAACAACCGGATCTTGATCACATCGTATTACCTGAGGCTTCCTCACGAAAATGATGAAAATGTAGCTGCGGCCTAGGCGGCGCAGGGGGGCCGTGCACCAGGGGTCCCAACAATAATTATTCTTTAGAATTAATGATGTTCAACAACAACAACAACAACAACAACCACCACAACAACCACAACGACGACAACGACGACAACATCACCAACAAGAACAATAGCAAAAACAACAACAGACACACCAGCAACAACAACAACAACAACAACAACAACAACAACAATGTGCCTCAAGACTGCAGCCGTACAGAGATGCTACCATGCCACATTGCAACAACCGTAAGAAGTATGTGACACGCACTGACTGCACAGTGGAAAGCAGGAAGCAACAAAGCCAGCGCAAGCGACAACGAAACAATTGGACAACCAATTGGGAACAGGACCAAGGTGAGGAAGACGTGAAGAGGAGGATGAGGCAGGGCATCAACCAGCTACTCGCTGATTCACACTCCACGCGCACGTGGCGCGCTGCCTACAAAAAAATCCGGCGCGAAAGCGCAGCCCGTGCCCGCCCTCGAGTGCTCAGTTGAACAAGTAGCTGGAGAACAGCACGGACAGAATGCAGATGGTGAGCAGGCCCCAATAGAGGGAGGTGCGGTTGAGGTCGACCGGGAGCATCTCCTCGTTGGGCTTCGGCTCGGGCAGCGCCCGAAGGACGACAGCCGGTGCAGCCTTCTCGAGCCCCGACCTCCGACGCCCAGCAGGGCTCCCGACCCCATCTCCCCAGGTCGATGGCCTCTTGAGGCCCAATGCGTTACGACAAACTGCCACCCTGGCTTCGAAATCGGCCCCAGGACCTCTCCTCGAATCCGGAGGTGGATCCAGCCATGGCGACGAGGGCGCCGCCCGAGGGCCGACAGCGCTCAAAGCGCCAAAATCCTCGGCGCCCCGACGCCGGAGGTCCAGGGCCTTCTCGACCTCCGCGTTCGCGAACGCCCCGCCTGGGAGGACGCCAACTATACAGCACCGACGTCTTCACGGACCCATGATCGGTGCACACGTCTTCCCAGCCAGGGCGGGAAGGCGTGTACTCCGATCCCAGGCCCAGGGTGGGCCCAGCCAGGATCGGAGCACCTTGCACGCGCACGCCCATACGTCCGACAGTTCTTCATCTGTTTTCTCAGCTCGCGGCCCCCCACGGCTCCCGCCCACGTCCCGGGTGCAGTTTTTCATCCCGATGGCCGCGGGGCCCGAGACTGGAGGCCTCCCAGATGGGGTCGTAGTCGATGGGGCCGGAGGCTCGCGCCGCATCGACGACGCATGACCGATTCATCGGCGATGCATCGGCGACGTCGGCGGGGAGAAACTCGGGCTTCACATCGAGCCGCATCGCCGATGCATCGGCGACGCGACGCCACCCCTTTTGACCTCATCGATTCGGACCCCATCTGGGAAGCCTAGAGAGGCGGGCCCCCATGAAAAGCACCAGGATCGATGAGAAGCACCAGGGTCGGCGGCGAGCACGGGGGGAAGTGAGAAAGAGAAGGCCTTCTCAGAAGGCTACGGGAGGCCCGATGGCTTCTGAGAAGCCCCGCCGCCTTCTGAGAAGGCCTTCCCCCTCTCCCCTCCCTCCTCGATCGCCGCCGACAGGACCGATGAAAGAAATCCGCCAGACGTCTGCGCAGGCAGCGCCCCCCGACCACCCCTCGCGCGCAGGGAAGGCGACGGGGCGGCGAAGCCCTGCGGCGCCGCCACGCTGCTCAGCAGCCACAGGCCGGCGGCGGCGATGCAGAGGGCGAGCAGCACGGGGCGGCGGCCGGCCATCGATACCGCGCGGCGGCAGTCAGGCCCGAACTTCCGTCGTCACGGAAACCCCACTTTTCTCGTCGCGGCGCGGCAGAGGCAAACCGCTCGCGCGCTCCAGCAGCTGGGGCGGAGCGAACTCACTGTCCAGCTGCAAGAGAAAGAGAGACAGGGCAGAGGGCGGACGCGGGGAAGGAGAAAGTGGGGGAGGGCACTCACGGCACGAAGGGCTTCGGCATGAGTGACTGGTGCGGCCGCACGAAGCCCACACGTCGGTCGTCTTGCAAAATAGGACGGAAGGAGACCAGCGTGGGAGTGCCTCCCCCCCTCCCCCGCCAGAAAGCTCCCCCCTCCCCAAACAGAAAAAACCTGGGGCTTTTTTTTTGGGGGGGGGGGGGGGGGCTCGGGGCCCCCAGAGGAGGGAGGAGGGTATGGGGAATTTTGGGGGTGGCCCTGGGCGCCGTAGTTAACCGTCATGATTTCGTGACAACAAAAAAGCGCCAAACAAAAATCAAAGTATCCCGGCAAAGCAACCTAACAGCGATGTGTAGGAGCATATCTGGAAGCATTCCCCTTAAGATTCACATGAGAATCCAGTTGTAGAATTCTGCTGTTCTCGCAGTCGCAGTCGCATTCGCGATGAAAGTCGCAGTGGCAACGGCAGTCGCAGTCACAGCCTCAGCCTCAGCCTGCCTCAGCCTCAGCCTCAGCCTGCCTTCAGCCTCAGCCTCAGTCTGCCTTCAGCCTCGGCCTCAGCCTCAGCCTGCCTCAGCCTCAGCCTGCATCAGCCTCAGCCTCAGCCTCAGCCTGCCTCAGCATCAGCCTGCCTCAGCCTCAGCCTCAGCCTGCCTCAGCCTCAGCCTCAGCCTGCTTCAGCCTCAGCCTCAGTCTGCCTTCAGCCTCGGCCTCAGCCTCAGCCTGCCTCAGCCTCAGCCTGCATCAGCCTCAGCCTCAGCCTCAGCCTGCCTCAGCATCAGCCTGCCTCAGCCTCAGCCTCAGCCTGCCTCAGCCTCAGCCTCAGCCTCAGCCTGCTTCAGCCTCAGCCTCAGTCTGCCTTCAGCCTCGGCCTCAGCCTCAGCCTGCCTCAGCCTCAGCCTGCATCAGCCTCAGCCTCAGCCTCAGCCTGCCTCAGCATCAGCCTGCCTCAGCCTCAGCCTCAGCCTGCCTCAGCCTCAGCCTCAGCCTGCTTCAGCCTCAGCCTCAGTCTGCCTTCAGCCTCGGCCTCAGCCTCAGCCTGCCTCAGCCTCAGCCTGCATCAGCCTCAGCCTCAGCCTGCCTCAGCATCAGCCTGCAGCCTCAGCCTCAGCCTTCAGCCTGAGCCTCAGTCTGCCTTCAGCCTCGGCCAGCCTGCCTCAGCCTCAGCCTGCCTCAGCCTCAGCCTCAGCCTGCCTCAGCATTCAAAATGTGGCCCGGGAATGGAGTTCTGGGAACTCGAAGAACACGAAGTGGCCTGCAGTTGGCTCCGGGCATTCAAAATCATGCCCAGGAATGGAGTTCTGGGAACTCGAAGACCTACGAAGTGGCCTACACGAAGTGGCCTACAGTTGGCTCCGGGCATCCAAAATGTGGCCCGGGAATGGAGTTCTGGAAACTCGAAGACCACGAAGTGGCCTACAGTTGGCTCCGGGCATCCAAAATGTGGCCCGGGAATGGAGTTCTGGGAACTCGAAGACCACGAAGTGGCCTACAGTTGGCTCCGGGCATCCAAAATGTGCCGGGAATGGAGTTCTGGGAACTCGAAGACCACGAAGTGGCCTACAGTTGGCTCCGGGCATCCAAAATGTACGCCGGGAATGGAGTTCTAGCAGCGCCAAGAGCGATTTTGCGAGGATGTCCCAAGCGATTTGGGCTTCGACGGCAGCCGCCCCGGGTCCCGCCCCGACCCCCCTGAGGAGTCATGATGCTCTCTTTTGACACCACTAGAAACCTATCAGTCTTCGCTGTTAGGTAACTAACATTCCAACGGGGTACGTATTTTGTTTTAAAGTTCCCGGATGCGTCCAATGAAACCCTCAAAAATCGCAATTCGCCAAAACGCCTGGGAAACCACCTGAAAACAAGATCGATGCGGGGATTTGTGGGGGGGGGGGTTGGGAACTAGAACCCCCCAGTGAACCCCGCAACCAAAAAACCTTGAGGGGTTTTGGACGGGTTCCCCCCCGAAACGCCCTCAAGGGTTAAGGAGGGGTGAGGGGGGACCCCAGACCCCCCTAGACCCCCCAACAAAAATGATCCTGGCGATAGACCCAAGAATATGCAGCTGCGAGTCCCACAAGGCAGGTGGAACAAAGAAGGCGGCGAGCAAACTACGAATAGCGTTGGAAGCTCAGGCAGCGCGCCGCAGAAAGGACGGGACACGGGGCGACTTGGACAGGTGGCGGCGGACGAATCACGAGGCCATTATAGGGCGAATATGGGGCCACGAAACGTGGGAGGGGTGTGCCGAGATGAAGGCCAGGGACACATGCGAACCCTGCCTACTGGAGCCTTCGGTGGAACTCCTTGTGGGGCCAAGAGACGTGAGGGGCATGCCGAGATGAGGGGCGGGGACGCATGCGAACCCTGCCACAATGGCCATCGGTGGAACTACCTATGGGGGCACGAAACGCGTGAGGGGTATGCCGGAATCAAAGGCGGGAGCCCACGCGAAGCCGTTGGGGTCTACGGCGGAGCTCCCTATGAGACCGCGAAGCGTCTGAGGGGTGTGTCGACGTGAAAGGCGACAACTCGCGCGAACGCAGCCACTGGGGCCTTCGATGGAGCTCCCCATGGCTCCGCGAAAGGAGTGAGGGGCGCGCCGAAATGAGAGGCTGGAACTCAGAACTCCTGCGAACCCTGCCACTGGAGCCTTCGGTTGAGTTCTTTATGGCGCCCACGAAACGTGGGAGGGGTGTACAAAAATGATACACGGGAACTCATGCGAACGCTGCGGCTGGGGCTTTCGGTGGAGCGTCCTATGGGGGACCCAAACGTGTGAGGGGTGCGTCGAAATCAAAGGCGGCAGCTCCTGCGAACGCGGCCACTGGAACCTTCGGTGGAGCCCCCTATGGGGCCACGAAACGTGTGAGGGGTGCGCGGAAATCAGAAGCGCAAATTCATGCGAACGCTGCCACTGGGACCATCGGAGGAACTCACTATGAGACCACTAAGCGTGGGAGGTGCGCTGACATGAGAAGCGGAAACTCATGCGAACGCTCACACTGAGTCCTTAGGTGGAGCTCCCAAAAGGGCCACGAAGCGTGTGAGGAGCATGCCGAAATGAGAAGCGCAAACACCTGCGAACGCGGCCACTGGGGCCTTAAGTGGATTCCCCTATGGGGCCACGAAACGTGTGAGAGGTGTGTCAAAATGAAAGGCGGGAGCTGATGGTACCACGAAACGTGAGAGGTGTGCCGGCATGAAAATGATGATGGTGATAATGTTGATGCTGCTGATAATGATTCTGATCATGATGATAGTGCTGATGTCCTGGTAAAGGTCGTGGAAATGAGGATGGTGAGATTACAATATCGACGGCGACGAAGACAGAGGAGGGGAGGAGGAGGAGGAGGTGTGTGAGGAGATGTCGCGGGGCGCTGCAGAGTCTAAACGAGGACCCAACACCACAGGATGGTTGTGGGAAAAACCACATTGAGGGTTGCTGGGTTGTGGTTCCCCCACAAAATTCAAAGGCGTTGTTTACTGTTTTTGTTTAGGGGGTCCCCCGGATCCCCAGAACCTCCAAAAATTAACCTGGCGAAGGACCCAACCATACGCAGCTGCGAGTACCACAAGACAGGTTCAAACTAAGGGATGGGGCTAAAAAAGACTAAGGCGTGCGTGGGAAAGACGAGACCGCATTGCTGATGGAAACGCAGAGGTCAGCCGTAACGGGTTACATCTGCACGCACTCCTTTACGAGTAATCTGCTGAACGTGTGAGGAATGCGCCGACATGGGAACGGTCACTCCTGCAAATCCTGCCACTGGGGCCTTCAGGTGGAGTTCCCCATGGGGCGACGAAACGTGTGAGAGGTGTGCCGATATGGGCGCGGTCACGCATGCGAGTCCTGCCACTGGGGCCTCAGGTGGAGCCCCCTGCCGAAGTTGACGCGGTCACGCATGAGAATACTGCCACTGAGGCCTTCAGGTGGAGCCCCTGTTGTGGAGCCATGAAACGTGTGAGGCGTGCGCCGAAATTGGCGCGGTCACGCTTGCGCTTTCTGCAACTGGGGCCTTCGGTGGAGCGCCCTTATGGGGCCACGAAACGTGTGAGGGGTGCGCCGAAATTGCGTGGAGCATGCATGCGAACGCCGCGACTGGTCCCTTGGCCACGAAGCGTGGGAGGTGTGCGCCGAAATTGTTTGGAGGAGGCATGCGAACGCAGCCACTGAGGCTTTAGGTGGAACTCCCACGGGTGCCACGAAGCGTGTGAGAGATGCGCTGAAAGTGGCGCGGTCACGCATGCGATTCGTGCCACTGGGGCCTTCAGGTGGAGCCCCCTTATGGAGCCATGCAACGTGTGAGGGGTGCGCCGAAATTAGCGCGGTCATGCATGCGACTCCTGCCACTGGGGCATTCGGTGGAGCCCCCTTTATGGGGCCGCGAAACGTGTGAGTGGGGCGCCGAGACGGTGTGGAGAAGGCATGCGAACGCAGCCACCTGGGAATGCGGTGGAGCGCCATACTAATGCCACCAAACGTGAGGGGTTGCGCCGAAATGGTGTGGAAAATGAATGCGAACGCAGCAACCTGGGGCTTTCGATGGAGTTCTCTATGGGGCCACGAAACATGTGAGGCGTGCACCGAAATTGCCTGGAGGAGGCAAGAGAAAGCAGCCACTGGGACCTTAGATGGAGCTTCCCATGGGGCCACGACATGTGTAAGAGGTGCGCCGAAATGGTGTGGACCAGGTGTGCAAACGCAGCAACTGGGGCCCTCGGAGGAACTCCCCATGAGGCCACGAAACGTGTAAGGGGTGTGCCGAAATTGGTGCGGTGGGCGCATGCGAACGCGGCAACTGGGGCCATCAGTGGAGCTCCCTATGGGGCCACGAAACGTTGAGGATACATTCGAGCGAACGCAGCCACTGGGGCCTTCGCTGGAACTCCAGATGGGGCCACGAAACGTGAGACGGGTGCGCCGAAATGGTGTGGACCAGATATTCCTGCGAACGCAGCCACTGGGCCCTTGGGTTGAGCTTCCAATGGGGCCACGAAACGTGTGACGGGTACGCCGAAATCAAAGGCAACCACTCCTGCAAACGCAGCCACTGGGACATTCGGTGGAGCCCCAGGTGGGGCCACGAAACGCGTGAGAGGTGCGCCGAAATTGCGTGGACCAGGTATGCAGACGAGTTCCCCATGGGGCCATCAAACGTGTGAAGGGTGCGCCGAAATGGTATGGACCAGGCATGCGAACGCAGCCACTTGGGCCTTCGGTGGAGCCCCAGATGGAGCCCCGAAACGTGTGCGGGGTGCGCCGAAGTGTGTGGACTAGATATGCGAACGCAGCCAGAGGGGCCTTAGGTGGGCACCCTGCGGGGCCACGAAAGGTGTAAGGCGTGCGTCGAAATTGTTTTGAGGTGGCATGCGAACACAAAGACTGGGGCCTTGGGTGGAGCTCCCAAGGGGGCCACGAAGCATGTGAGGGGTGCGCTGGAATCGGCACGCGAAGGGCAGAGGCAGGCGTGGGAGGAGGGAGGAGGGAGGAGGTAGAAGGGAACTGCTAATGAAGGACGGGGGGGGCGTCTCTTCAAAACGAGGGCCCAACACCACAGGATGGTTGCGAAAACCGGCCTTGAGGAAGTTAGTGGTTGCTCGCACCAAAACCCTCAAAGGCGTTCGAAATGGAGACTCAACAAATAGGGGGGGCGACCTCCTATGCCTGTTCGTCGAAATGAGTCCCCTGGACCCCTCAAGTCCCCCACGCACACACTCACACACACACACGCACAAAGAAAATGTCCTGGCGAACGGCCCAACCATACGCAGTTGTGAGTACCGCTGGGGTGGGTATCGCCTTCGGTGGATCTCTTTATGTGGCCGCGAAGCGTGTAAAGAGTGTGCCAAAATAGGGCGGGGGCGCATGTGGGCGCAGACATTGAGGTCTTCGGTGGCGCACCATATGGGGCCACGAAGCGTGTGAGAAACGTGCCGGAATGGAGCGGGGCCGCCACGCGAGCGTCGCCACTGGTGCCTTTGGTGGAGCTTCCTATGGGGCCACGAAGCGCTGTACTGAGTGGGGGCGGACGCATGCATGCGAACACCGCCGCTGGGGCCTTCGGTGGAGCTCCCTATGGGTCCACGAAGCGTTGAAATGCGTGGGGGGGGAAGGCGCATGCGAAAGCAGCCGATGGAGCCTTCGGTAGAGCTCCTTCTGGGGCCACGAAGCGCTGCACTGGGTGGAGGAAACGTATGCGAAAGCCGCCACTGGGGCCTTCGGTGGAGCCACCTCTGGGACCACGAAGCGCTGTGCTGGCTGTGGGCAACGCATGCGAACACCGCCACTGGGGCCGCCAGTGGAGCTCCCTATGGGACCCCGAAGCGCTGGTGGGGGAGACGCATGCGGGCACCGCCACTGGAGCCGTCGGTGGAGCTCCCTGTGGGGCCACGAAACGCTGTACTGGGTGGGGGAGGCGCATGCGGACACCGCCACTGGGCCTTCGGTGGGGTTCCCTATGGGGCCACGAAGCGCTGTACTGGGTGGGGGAAGCGCATGCGGACACCGCCTCTGGGGCCTTCGGTGGAGCTCCTTGTGGGGCCACGAAACGCTGTACTGGGTGGGGAAAGCGCATGCGGAAACCGCCACTAGCGCCTTCGTTGGAGCCCCTTTATGGGACCACGAAACGCTGTAATGGGTGGGGGAACCGCATGCGAACCATGCCACTGGGGCCTTCCGAGGGGCTCCCTATGGGGCCGCGAAACGTGTGCGTGCCAAAGTGGAGGGGCAGCTGCATGCGAACGCAACCACCGAGGCCTTCGGTGGAGTTCCCTATGGGGCCACAAGACGCGTGAGGAGTGTGCCAAAGAGGATAGTTGGAGGCGTGTGAACGCAGCCACTGGGGCCTTCGGTGGAGCTCCCTATGGGGCCACGAAGCGTGTGAGGGGTGGGCCAAAGTGAATAGGTGGCGCCATGTGAACGCAGCCGCTGGGCCCTTGGGTGGAGCTCTCTATGGGGCCACGAAACCTGGGACGGGTGTGCCAAAGTGGACAGGTGGCGGAATGTGAACGCAGCCACGGGTGCATTCGGTGGAGCTCCCTATGGGCCCACGAAACGTGTGAGGGGTGCGCCAATGAGGACAGGTGACGGCATGTGAGCGCAATCACTGGGGCCTTCGGTGGGGCCCTATGGGGCCCCGAAGCGCGTGAAGGGCGTGCCAAAGTGAGTAGGTGGCGCCATGTGAACGCAGCCGCTGGGCCCTTGGGTGGAGCTCTCTATGGGGCCACGTAACGAGTGAGGGGCGTGCCAACATGGACAAGTAACTGCATGTGAACGCATCCACTAGGGCCTTTGGTGGGGCTTCCTATGGCGCCACGAAACATGTGAGGGCTATGCCAAAAAGAGGGGGGTGATTGAGGAGGGGGGAGCGGGCGGAAAAGAGGGGAGGAGGCGGAGAAAGAGGAGGAGGACGCGGGGCACCATCTCTTCAAAACGATGGCCCAACACCACAAGATGGTTGGTATAAATGTGATGAGTGTGTGTTGGTCCGTTTCCCCCCCCCGAAATCCTCCTCATGTCGGTTTGGTTTGAGTGTTTGTGTGCGGTAGGGGGGGGGGGGGTGCGCGCCCCCATTGGACTGCCAGAAAGCCCCACACGCGCAAAATTAACCCGGCGAAGGACCCAACATTGTGCAGTTGTTAGTACCGTCGTTGTATGCACCGCATTCGGAGGAGCTCCCTATAAGGCCACGAAACGTGTGAAGGGTGTGCCAAAAATTGCCCAGTGGGCGCATGCGAGAGCAGCCACTTGGGCCGTCGGTGGAATTCCCTATGGGGCCACGAAACGCGTGCGGGGTGTGCCGAAGGTTCCAGGTGCAGAGGGAGCCTGGTGCCTTTCGTGTGTTCCTCTTAATAATGAAAACGATGCGAAACTATCCCTACGCCTCCTCCTCTCTTTTTTCTCTCTCTCTCTCTCTCTCTCTCTCTCTCTCTCTCTCTCTCTCTCTCTCTCTCTCTCTCTCTCTCTCTCTCTCTCTCTCTCTCTCTCTCTCTCTCTCTCTATCTCTCTCTCTCTCTCTCTCTCTCTCTCTCTCTCTCTCTCTCTCTCTCTCTCTCTCTCTCTCTCTCTCTCTCTCTCTCTCTGTATATAGATACATGTATGTCTCTCTCTCTCTCTCTTTCTCTTTCTCTCTCCTCTCTCCTTCCCTCTCTGTATCTATATACATATATATAGTCCACTTGAAAGCCTCCGCCTTTGAAAGGGGGATTCCTGTTGAAAGCCTCTACAACAGGATTTCGATTGGAAGCCTCGACAAAAGGATTCCGATTGAAAGCCTCTACAATGAAAGCCTTGACAAAAGCATCCCTGTTGAAATCCTCGACAAAACGGTTCATATTGAAACCTTCTAGAAACGGATGTGTATTGAAACCCAACGCAAAAGGATTCCGATTGAAAGTTGTGCAAACTGATTCCTATTGGAAGCCTCTACAAAAGGATTATTATTGAAAACCTCTACGAAAGGATTCTCACTGAAAGCCTCTACAAAAAGGATTCCGTTTGAAAGTCAACGCAAAAGGATGCACGTTGAAAGCCTCTACAAAAGGATTCCTAGTGAAATCCCTTACAAAAGGATTCCGATTGAACGCCGATGCAAAAGGATGCCCATGGAAAGCCAACACACAAGGATTCCTATTCAGAGCCTTTACAGAAGGATCCCCACCGAAAGCATCTACAAAACGATTCCTAGTGAAATTCTCTACAGAAAAATTACGATTGGAAGCCGTTATAAAAGGATTCCCGTTAAAATCCTCGCACAGAAGTATTCAGATTGGAAGTCTGTACCAAAGGATTCCTATTAAACACCTCTACATAAGGATTCCTTTTTTTGAAAGCATCTACAAAAGGATTCCTATTGAAAGCCAATACGAAAGGATTCCCATTGAAAGCGCCTACTAAAGGATGCCGGCTGAAATCCAATACAACAGGATTCTTACCGAAAGCCAATACAAATTTACCCTGGCGACGTACCCAACCCCTGCGCAAACGCGGGGCGCAAATAGTTTAGGACAAATTATAAGGGGGGCGATGGCGGAGCGCGGGTAACATACGTCTGCAGACGGCATTCGGAAGACTCGCAGGACACTGGCTACAGGACAAGGACTAGATAAAGCTAATTAGTTACAATCCCTGAGCAACCCTAGCCACTTCGAAAGCGGTGATCTCATATCGCAGCCCCCCAGGGATGGCGAGGTCTAATTTGGGTCCGCGCGTGGCGTCACTGTGCTGGGCCCCCCAGCAGGCCTCGAAAGACAGTTTCACAGATCGCAGCCCCCCAGGAGCGGCGAGGTCTAATTTGGGTCCGCGCGCGGCGTCACTGTGCTGGGCCCCCCAGCAGGCCTCGAAAGTGGCAGCAGCTTCACAGATCGCAGCCCCCCAGGCATGGCGAGGTCTAATTGAGGTCCGCGCGTGGCGTCACTGCGCTGGGCCCCCCAGCAGGCCTCGAAACTGGCGACAGTTTCACAGATCGAATCCCCCCAGGGGCGGCGAGGTCTAATTTGGGTCCGCGCGTGGCGTCACTGTGCTGGGCCCCCCAGCAGGCCTCGAAAGTGGCGACAGTTTCACAGATCGCAGCCCCCCAGGGATGGCGAGGTCTAATTTGGGTCCGCGCGTGGCGTCACTGCGCTGGGCCCCCCAGCAGGCCTCGAAAGTGGCGACAGTTTCACAGATCGAGCCCCCCAGGGATGGCGAGGTCTAGTTTGGGTCCGCGCGTGGCGCCACTGTGCTGGGCCCCCCAGCAGGCCTCGAAAGTGGCGACAGTTTCACAGATCGCAGCCCCCCAGGGATGGCGAGGTCTAATTTGGATCCGCGCGTGGCGTCACTGTGCTGGGCCCCCCAGCAGGCCTCGAAAGTGGCGACAGTTTCACAGATCGCAGCCCCCCAGGGATGGCGAGGTCTAATTTGGGTCCGCGCGTGGCGTCACTGTGCTGGGCCCCCCAGCAGGCCTCGAAAGTGGCGACAGTTTCACAGATCGCAGCCCCCAGGGATGGCGAGGTCCAATTGGGGTCCGCGCGTGGCGTCACTGTGCTGGGCCCCCCAGCAGGCCTCGAAAGTGGCGACAGTTTCACAGATCGCAGCCCCCCAGGGATGGCGAGGTCTAATTTGGGCCCGCGCGTGGCGTCACTGTGCTGGGCCCCCCAGCAGGCCTCGAACGTGGCGACAGTTTCACAGATCGCAGCCCCCCAGGGATGGCGAGGTCTAATTTGAATGCGCGTGTGGCGTCACTGCGCGGGCCCCCCCAGCAGGCCTGGAAAGTGGCGACAGATTCACAGATCGCAGCCCCCCAGGGATGGCGAGGTCTTATTTGAATCCGCGTGTGGCGTCACTGCGCTGGGCCCCCCAGCAGGCCTCGAAACTGGCGACAGTTTCACAGATCGAATCCCCCCAGGCATGGCGAGGTCAAATTGGGGCCCGCGCGTGGCGTCACTGTGCTGGGCCCCCCAGCAGGCCTCGAAAGTGGCGACAGCTTCACAGATCGCAGCCCCCCAGGGATGGCGAGCTCTAATTTGGGCCCGCGCGTGGCGTCACTGTGCTGGGCCCCCCAGCAGGCCTCGAAAACGGCGGCAGTTTCACGGGTCGCAGCCCCCCCCAGGCATGGCGCGGTCTAATTTGAATATGCGCGTGGCGTCACTGTGCTGGGCCCCCCAGCAGACCTCGAAAATGGCGACAGTTTCACAGATCGCAGCCCCCCAGGCATGGCGAGGTCTAATTTGAATATGCGTGTGGCGTCACTGCGCTGGGCCCCCCAGCAGGACCTCGAAAGCGGCGACAGCTTCACAGATCGCAGCCCCCCAGGGATGGCGAGGTCTTATTTGAATCCGCGTGTGGCGTCACTGCGCTGGGCCCCCCAGCAGGCCTCGAAAGTGGCGACAGCTTCACAGATCGCAGCCCCCCAGGGACGGCGAGGTCTTATTTGGGTCCGCGCGTGGCGTCACTGTGCTGGGCCCCCCAGCAGGCCTCGAAAGTGGCGACAGTTTCACAGATCGCAGCCCCCAGGGATGGCGAGGTCTAGTTTGAATCTCCCCGTGGCGTCACTGTGCTGGGCCCCCCAGCAGGCCTCGAAAGTGGCGACAGTTTCACAGATCGCAGCCCCCCCAGGGATGGCAAGCAAGCGAGGCCCGGTCGAGTCGGATCGGTCCGCAAGCGGTCGTGGGCAGAAAGCTATACACTCGTGTGGGCGATGGAATATCTGCATGCAAAGCTGAACTCAGAAGTCCCGCGCGTCGCCCTCGGCCTGCGCACGCCATTTCCTGCGGTCTCGAGCAGCGACGTACCATGGCTCACCAAACTTTGCAAGCGAGTACTTTTGCAAGCGATCGTCCCAACGACATGCTGGACGACCTCGTCCACGGCCTGCCCCGGGATAGGTTGAGGGCGGGCTCCAGCTTGATACACGGCGCGCCCAGCTGTCGGGTTTCTGTCCAAGCTGGCCAGCGAAATTGCACTGCAGGTGGGCCAGCCTTCCCCGCCAGCTTCGAACAGGGTACAATGACAGAGCCCTGTCGACCCGGTCGTTCATTCGACGCATGGTGACGTTCCAGTCTTCGTCGTCAAGGCGCACCCACCCCACAATCAAGCGCAGCATGCGTCGTTGCAGGACGTCCAGCTGCTCCTTCTGGCGCGCCGTCAGGGCAAGCGTTGGCAGACCAAACAGCACCGTAGGCGTTACGACTGAATCGAAGAGCTTGAGGCGGCGACGGATTGAAATCTGTCTGTCGGTAAGTATACTCCGTCGCTCATGGAACCTGCCCCAAGCGGCCTGCAACCGGTGCGACAACTCAACGTCAGCGCGTTGACGCAAGGACCCCGGCACTTTCCATCCCAAATATAAATGAGTGTCGCTGCCGAACAGAAGTTCGACCATGTCGTCGCCAATCTCGACGTGTGCCGGCCCAGTAAGGTCCTCCGTCGTCAAGATTTTCGTTTTCGCCGCATTGAAGCGCAGGCCGATCCGGCGTAGTTCGACGCACAGTGACTCTATCATATCGCACAGTTCGCTGCAGGATGTGGCATACACAATGAGATGGTCGGCGCATCGGACGTTGGTGAGCCTCTCGCCGGACACGCCGCCCACGTCAAGTCCACGATTGCCAAGAGAGAGCTTCCACCTGGAAAGTGCGAGCTCCAAGCCGGCGCTGAACAGCATGGGGATGATGACGTCCCCCTGCTTGACACCTCTGTTAATGCCGAAGTTCTGCGAAGCTTGCACGCGCCCCGTCTGATGATTGTACAGCATCGCAAGTAGAGCTATGTACGACTGTTCCACACCTTGTACCCGCAAGGCCTCGAACTGAGCAGGATACTCGATTCTGTCGAAAGCTTTCTTCAGATCAAGGCTTGCAACCCAACATGGGATATTCCACTCCAGAGATTTGCCGCACACATTCTCCAGCACGGCGAAAGCGTCGTCGATTGAGTGATGCTTCCGGAAGCCTACTTGGTCTGGCGGCTGCTTTGCTTCAAGGTGCCCTCTTAGTCTTTCGTACACCAACTTTGAGAATATATTATACGTTGTCCGCAAGATGGCGATGGGTCGCCAGTTGCCAGGTTTGCTCCTGTCTCCTTTTTTCGGAAGCATCACGAACAGCGTGTCGTGACAGCTCGGGTCGACGGTGCCCGTCCGCAGGATGTTGTTGAACATGGTCAGCACAAGCCTCAAAACAGTGTCGGACGCACACTTGAACATTTCGACAACTATGCCGCACTCGTCCTGGCACTTCCGGCAACACATTTTACGCAGAGCGTATTTCAGCTCGTCCATGACGAACTCAGGGACGCCCTCGAGCCCCCGTTGCTGGCATCGTTGCAGATATTCTGTCATCGAGTTGACGCCTGCGTCGTGCACCCAGTCAGAAGCAAAAATATCCGCAGGGATGGCGAGGTCTAATTTGAATCTGCCCGTGGCGTCACTGTGCTGGGCCCCCCAGCAGGCCTCGAAACTGGCGACAGTTTCACAGATCGCAGCCCCCCGCAGGCAAGACAGGAGGAGGCAAGAGGAAGGCGGGACGGGAAGGAAGAAAGGAGTGGAGACCACACTGCTCTATTCAAAACGAATACCCAACCAAGGAGGGTTGGGAAAAAGATTCCTCTTGAAAGCCTTTATAGAAGGATTCCTATTTAAAGCATCTACAAAAGGATTCCTACTGAAAGCCGCTACAAAAGGATTGCGATTGAAAGCCATTACAAAAGGATTCCGATTGAAAGCATTTACAAAAGGATTCTTATTCGAAGCCCGTACAAGAGGATTCTTATTGAAAGCCTCTACAAGAGAATGCCCATTGAAAGTATATACAAAGGATCCCGATTGGAAGCGAATACAAAAGGATTCAGATTGAAAGCCTATGCCGAAAGATTCCTAGCAAAAGCCACTACAAACGGATTCCTACTGAAAGCCGCTGCACAAGGATTCTTATTGAAAGCTGTACAAAAGGATTCCTATTGAAAGCCTCTACAAAAGGATTCCCATTGAAAGCCAATACGAAAGGATTCCCATTGAAAGCACCCACTTAAGGCTGCTGGTTGAAAGCCACTACAACAGGATTCCTATTGAAAGCCAATACAAAACAATATTCCTATTGGAAGCCTTTACTCAATTACCCTGGCGACGGACCCAACCCATGCGCAACACGGGGCATGAGTAGCTTGGGAGACGTTGTACGGAGGTGATGACGTGACATGGGCGCATATACTTCTGCAAGCGGCATTCGTTAGGCTCGCAGCCCCCCAAGGACGGCGAGGTCCCGCTCAGGTCCGCGCGGTGCCTCACTCCGCTGGACCCACCAGCAGCCCTCGAAAGTGGCGACAATTTCGCAGATCGCAACCCCCCAAGGACGGCGAGGTCCCGCTCAGATCCGCGCGGTGCCTCACTCCGCAGGACCCACCAGCAGCCCTCGAAAATGGCGAAATGTTCGCAGATCGCAGCCCCCCAAGGGACGGCGAGGTCCCGTTCAGGCCCGCGCGGTGCCTCATTCCGCGGGAACCACCAGCAGCCCTCGAAAGTGGCGACGGTTTCGCAGATCGCAGGCCCCCCCCAGGGACGCGTCCTGCTCAGGTCCGCGCGGTGCCTCACTCCGCAGGGCCCACCAGCAGCCCTCGAAAACGGCGACGGTTTCGCGGACCGCAGCCCCCCAAGGACGGCGAGGTCCCGCTCAGGTCCGCGCGGTGCCTCACTCCGCAGGACCCACCAGCAGCCCTCGAAAGTGGCGACGGCTTCGCAGATCGCAGCACCCAAGGACGGCGAAGTCCCGCTCAGGCCCGCGCGGTGCCTCACTCCGCAGGACCCACCAACAGCCCTCGAAACTGGCGACATGTTCGCAGACCGCAGCCCCCCAAGGACGGCGAGGTCCCGCTCAGGCCCGCGCGGTGCTTCATTTCGCAGGACCCACCAGCAGCCCTCGAAAATTGCGGCAATGTCTCAGATCGCAGCCCCCCAGGGACGGCGAGTCCCGCTCAAATCCGCGCGGTGCCTCACTCCGCTGGACCCACCAGCAGCCCTCAAAAGTGGCGACGGTTTCGCAGACCGCAGCCCCCCAGGGATGGCGAGGTCCCGTTCAGGTCCGCGCGGTGCCTCACTCAGCTGGACCCACCAGCAGCCCACGAAAGTGGCGACAGTTTCACAGATCGCAACCCCTCAGGGACGGCGAGTTCCCGCTCAGGTCCGCGCGGTGCCTCACTCCGCAGGAACCATCAGCAGCCCTCGAAAGTGGCGACATCTCGCAGATCGCGGACCCCCAGGGACGGCGAGGTCTAATTTGGGTCAGCGCGTGGCGTCACTGTGCTGGGCCCCCCAGCAGGCCTCGAAAGTGGCGACAGTTTCGCAGATCGCAGCCCCCCAGGGATGGCCAGGTCTAATTTGAATCATCGGTGGGTACCAACTGTGCTGGGCCCCCCAGCAGCCCTCGAAAGTGGCGATGGTTTCGCAGATCGCAGCCCCCCAGGGATGGCGAGGTCTAATTTGAACATGTGGTGAGTACCCACTGTGCTGTGCCCCCCAGCAGGCCTCGAAAGTGGCGACAGTTTCGCAGATCGCAAACCCCCCGGGATGGCGAGGTCTAATTTGAACCTGCGGTGAGTATTCACTGTGCTGGGCCCCCCAGCAGGCCTCGAAAGCGGCGACAGTTTCACAGATCGCAGCCCACCAGGGATGGCGAGGTCGAATTTGAATCTGCGGTGTGTACCCACTGTGCTGGCCCCCCCAGCAGGCCTCGAAAATGGCGACAGTTTCGCAGATCGCAGCCCCCCAGGGATGGCGAGGTCGAATTTGAACCTGCGGTGGGTACCCACTGTATTGGGCCCCCCAGCAGGCCTCGAAAATGGCGACAGTTTCGCAGATCGCAGACCCCCAGGGACGGCGAGGTCTAATTTGAATCTGCGGTGAGTACCCACTGCGCTGGGCCCCCCAGCAGGCCTCGAAAGTGGCGACAGTTTCACAGACGCAGCCACCCAGTGATGGCGAGGTCTAATTCGAATCTGCTGTGAGTACCCACTGTGCTGGGCCCCCCAGCAGGCCTCGAAAGTGGCGATGGTTTCGCAGATCGCAGCCCCCCAGGGATGGCGAGGTCGAATCCCACCAGCCCTCTGGGCGTAGGTGGTCTAGAGCAGATCCTCTTCCACCCCTCCCTCTTCCCCCTTGGGGAGGGGTTTACCCCTCCCCCTACCCCCTCCCCTGGACCTGGACGGGGGGGGCCGCGGGTAGTTAGAGCGTCCCAGATGGCCCAAGACGGCTCCAAGAGCGCCTCAGAGAACCCAAGATGAGCTCCAAGATGGCTCAAGATAGCGCAAGATCGCTCGAGATGGCTCCTAAGATGGTTCCAAGAAGCCCAAAGACGGCCCCAAGATAACTCCAAGTGGCCAAACAGCTCCCCAAGGAGGCCCCGAAGAGGCCAAAATCGTCCCAAAACCTAAGGAAAATCAATGATTTTTGCTTTCTCGCCTTTTCGCTTCCGATGGCCATCCGAGGCCTGGAGATGGTTCCAAGATGGCCCAAGAGGGCCCCAAGAGAGCCCCAAAAGAGCCCCAAGACGGCCCCAAGAGCGCCCAAGAGCACTCCAAGAGCGTTCCAAGAGGGGTCCAAGAGGCGATTTTAGGGGCTTCCGAGGGGGGACGCTAATTAAACCCCCCCTCTTGTTTGATCGATCTCCTCCAAGATGGCCCCAAGAAGCGCCCAGGAAGCCCCAAGAGGTCCCAAGATGGCCCCAAAATGGCCCCAAGAGGCCCCCAAGAGGCCCCCCGGAGGCCCCCAAGAGACCCCCAAGAGGCCCCAAGAGCCCCCCCAGATGCACCCAAGATGCTCCAAGAGGCCTCGGCGAGAATGCCTAATCATTGATTCTACACAGGTTTTAGCCACATGGAGGCCTCTTGGGGGGGGGCACGGATTAAGATGACTCCAAGAGCGTCTGGGAGAGCCCAAAATGACCTCCAAGATGGCTCAAGATATCCCAAGATGTCTCATAATGGCTTCCTCTGTGTGCTGCCCACTTCTCTGATCGAGGCAATTCCTCTGGGCATCGTTTCTGGATGGGCTGGTGGGGATTCGCGAAGCGACAACAATTTGAATATGTTGTGTGCTGGGCCCCCCACCAGGCCTGGAAAGTGGCGACAGTTTCGCAGATCGCAGCCCCCCAGGGATGGCGAGGTCTAATTTGAATCTGCGGTGGGTACCCACTGTGCTGGGCCCCCAGCAGGCCTCGAACGTGGCGACAGTTTCGCAGATCGCAGCCCCCCGGGGATGGCGACGAGCGGAGTAAAAGGCAGGGGGAAGAGATGGACGGGGGTGGGAAGGAAGGTTCGCGCGAGCAGTGGTATATTCAAAACGAGAACCCAACGCAGGAGGGTTGGGAAAAATGATTCCTAGCGAAAGCCAATACAAAAGGACTCCTAGTGAAAGCCTCTACAACCTCCTCCTCATCCTCTTCCTCCTCCTCCCCCTTCCAGCGGAAGGCCATGCCCCTTAAGAAAACCCTGAGAAGGGAAAAATTACCCTGGCGATGTACCCAACCCATTTGCACCATGGGAAACGAGGAGTTGGCCGAAACTTGCATGGAGAATCGAATTGCAGGATCAGTTGTTTGGCATGTAAGCTTGGGACACGCGCCTATGGCATGATGCGCAGGAGAACCATACAAGAAAGAGGGGCGACAGCTACAGGCCCGAAGAGGACATGGGGATCGGGAGCGAAGAGCAGGAGAAAGACGTGCGGGAAGCCCACTGTGCTGGGCCCCTCAGCAGGCCTCCAAAGTGGCGACAGTTTCACGGATCGCAGCCCCCCAGGGATGGCGAGGTCTAACCTGAGTCTGCGGTAAGTACCCACTGTGCTGGGCCCCTCAGCAGCCCTCGAAAGTAACGACAGTTTCGCAGATCGCAGCCCCCCAGGGATGGCGAGGTCGAGTTTGAGCCTGCGGTGAGTACCCACTGTGCTGGGCCCCATCAGCAGCCCTCGAAACTGGCGACAGCTTCACAGATCGCAGCCCCCCAAGGATGGCGAGGTCCAATCTGATTCTGCGGTGAGTACCCAGTGTGCTGGGCCCCTCAGCAGCCCTCAAAAGTGGCGATAGTTTTACAGATCGCAGCCCCCCAGGGATGGCGAGGTCGAATTCGAATCTGCGGTGTGTACCCACTGTGCTGGGCCCCCCAGCAGCCCTCGAAACTGGCGACAGTTTCACGGATCGCAGCCCCCCAGGGACGGCGAGATCGAATTTGAATATGCGTGCGTACCCACGGTGCTGGGCCCCCCAGCAGGCCTCGAAAGTGGCGATAGTTTCACAGGTCGCAGCCCCCCAGGGACGGCGAGGTCGAATTTGAATATGCGGTGAGTACCCACTGTGCTGGGCCCCCCAGCAGGCCTCGAAAGCGGCGACAGTTTCACAGATCGCAGCCCACCAGGGATGGCGAGGTCGAATTTGAATCTGCGGTGTGTACCCACTGTGCTGGCCCCCCCAGCAGGCATCGAAAGTGGCGACAGTTTCACAGATCGCAGCCCCCCAGGGGTGGCGTGGTCTAATTTGAATCTGCGGTGTGTACCCACTGTACTGGGCACCCCAGCAGCCCTCGAAAGTGGCGGTAGTTTCACAGATCGCAACCCCCCAGGGATGGCGAGGTCGAATTTGAATCTGCGGTGTGTACCCACTGTGCTGGCCCCCCCAGCAGGCATCGAAAGTGGCGACATTTTCACAGATCGCACCCCCCCATGGATGGCGAGGTCTTCTTTGAACCTGCGGTGTGTACCCACTGTGCTGGGCCCCCCGGCAGCCCTCGACAGTGGCGACAGTTTCGCAGATCGCAGCCCCCCAGGGATGGCGAGATCAAAGGCAGGGGGGAAGAGAGGGACGACAAGGAAGGAAGGAGGCGCGCGAGTTGTGCTCTATTCAAAACGAGAACCCAACGCAGGAGGGGTGGGAAAAATTACCCTGGCGACGGACCCAACCCCTGCGCAACACGGGGCATGAGTAGCTTGGGAGACGTTATACGGAGGCGATGACGTGGCATGGGCGCATATACTTCTGCAAGCGGCATTCGTTAGGCTCGCAGCCCCCCAGGGATTGCGATGTCCCGCTCAGATCTGCCTGGTGCCTCGCTCCGCTGGACCCACCAGCAGCCCTCGAAAGCGGCGGCAATTTCGCAAATCGCAACCCCCCAAGGACGGCGAGGTCCCGCTCAGATCCGCGCGGTGCCCCACTCCGCAGGACCCACCAGCAGCCATCGAAAATGGCGACAAGTTCGTAGATCGCAGCCCCCCAGGGAAGGCGAGGTCCCGCTCAGGCCCGCGCGGTGCCTCATCCCGCAGGAACCACCAGCAGCCCTCGAAAATGGCAACACGTCGCGCATCGCAGCCCCCCCCCCCCTCCAAAAGGACGGCGAGGCCCCGCTCAGGTCCGCGCGGTGCCTCACCCCGCAGGACCCACCAGCAGCCCTTGAAAACGGCGAATGTTTCGCAGACCGCAGCCCCCCAAGGACGGCGAGGTCCCGCTCAGGTCCGCGCGGTGCCTCACTCCGCAGGACCCACCAGCAGCCCTCGAAAGTGGCGACGGTTTCGCAGATCGCAGCCCCCCAAGGACGGCGAAGCCCCGCTCAGGTCCGCGCGGTGCCTCACTCCGCAGGACCCACCAGCAGCCCTCAAAAGGGGCGACGGTTTCGCAGACCGCAGCCCCCCAAGGACGGCGAGGTCCCGCTCAGGTCCGCGCGGTGCCTCACTCCGCTGGACCCACCAGTAGCCATCGAAAGCGGCGACAGTTTCGCAGATCGCAGCCCCCCAGGGACGGCGAGGTCCCGCTCATGTCCGCGCGGTGCCTCACTCAGCTGGACCCACCAGCAGCCCTCCAAAGTGGCGACAGTTTCGCAGGTCGCAGCCCCCCTGGGACGGCGAGGTCCTGCTCGGGTCCGCGCGGTGTCTCGCTCCGCAGGAACCACCAGCAGCCCACGAAAGTGGCGACATCTCGCAAATCGCGGACCCCCACAGACGGCGAGGTCTAATTTGGGTCTGCCCGTGGCGTCACTGTGCTGGGCCCCCCAGCAGGCCCCGAAAGTGGTGACAGTTTCACAGATCGCAGACACCCAGGGATGGCGAGGTCTAGTTTGAATCTGCAGTGGGCACCCACTGTGCTGGCCCCCCCAGCAGGCCCCGAAAGCGGCGACAGTTTCGCAGATCGCAGCCCCCCCAGGGACGGCGAGGTCTAATTTGAACCTGCGGTGAATACCCACTGTGCTGGGCCCCCCAGCAGGCTTCGAAAGTGGCGAAAGCTTCACAGATCGCAGCCCCCCAGGGATGGCGAGGTCTAATTTGAATCTGCGGTGGGTACCCACTGTGCTGGGCCCCCCAGCAGGCCTCGAAAGTGGCGACAGGTTCGCAGACCGCAGCCCCCCAGGGATGGCGAGGTCTAAGTTGAATCTGCGGTGCGTACCCACTGTGCTGGGCCCCCCAGCAGGCCTCGAAAGTGGCGACAGATTCGCAGACCGCAGCCCCCCAGGGATGGCGAGGTCTAATTTGAATATGCGGTGAGTACCCACTGTGCTAGGCCCCCCCAGCAGGCCTAGAAAGTGGCGACAGTTTCGCAGATCGCAGCCCCCCCCCCCCCCCCCAGGGATGGCGAGGTCTAATTTGAATCTGCGGTGCGTACCCACTGCGCTGCCCCCCCCCCCCCCCCAGCAGGAAAGCGGCGACAGATTCGCAGATCGCCCCCCAGGCATGGCGAGGTCTAATTTGAATCGGCGGTGAGCACCCACTGTGCTGGCCCCCCCCCAGCAGGCCTCGAAAGTGGCGACAGTTTCGCAGATCGCAGCCCCCCAGGGATGGCGAGGTCTAATTTGAATCTGCTGTGAGCACCCACTGTGTTGTGCCCCCCAGCAGGCCTCGAAAGTGGCGACAGGTTCGCAGATCGCAGCCCCCCAGGGATGGCGAGGTCTAATTTGAATCCGCGGTGAGTACCCACTGTGCTGGGCCCCCCAGCAGGCCTCGAAAGTGGCGACAGATTCGCAGATCGCAGCCCCCCAGGCATGGCGAGGTCTAATTTGAATCTGCGGTGGGTACCCACTGTGCTAGGCCCCCCAGCAGGTCTCGAAAGTGGCGACAGTTTCGCAGATCACAGCCCCCCAGGGATGGCGAGGTCTAATTTGAATCTGCTGTGAGCACCCACTGTGATGTGCCCCCCCCCCCCCCCCCAGCAGGCTTCGAAAGTGGCGACAGTTTCGCAGATCGCAGCCCCCAAGGGATGGCGAGGTCTAATTTCAATATGCGGTGAATCCCCACTGCGCTGGGCCCCCCAGCAGGCCTCGAAATTGGCGACAGTTTCGCAGATCGCAGCCCCCCAAGGATGGCGACGAGCGAGGTATAAGGCAAGGGGGAAGGAGACGCGCGAGCAGTGCCCTATTCAAAACGAGAACACAACGCAGGAGCGTTGGGAATTACCCTGGCGACGTACCCCGCCCCCGCGTAATGTGGGGCATGAGTAGCTTGGGAGACGTTATACGGAGGTGTTGACGTGACATGGGCGCATACACTTCTGCGAGCGGCATTCGTGAGGCTCGCAGCCCCCCCAAGGATTGCGATGTCCCGCTCAGATCTGCCTGGTGTCTCGCTCCGCTGGACCAACCAGCAGCCCTCGAAAATGGCGACAGTTTCGCAGATCGCAGCCCCCCAGGGACGGCGAGGTCCCGCTCAAGTCCGCGCGGTGCCTCACTCCGCAGGACCCACCAGCAGCGCTCGAAAGTGGCGATAGTCTCACAGATCGCAGCCCCGCCCCCCAGGGACGGCGAGGTCCCGCTCAGGCCCGCGCGGTGCCTCACTCCGCAGGACCCACCAGCAGCGCTCGAAAACGGCGACCGTTTCGCAGATCGCAACCCCCCAGGGACGGCGAGGTTCCGCTCAGGTCCGCGCGGCGCCTCACTCCGCAGGATCCCACTCCGCAGGACCCACCAGCAGCCCTCGAAAGTGGCGACAGCTTCGCAGATCGCAGCCCCCCAGGGACGGCGAGGTCCCGCTCAGATCCGCGCGGTGCCTCACTCAGCAGGACCCACCAGCAGCCCTCGAAATTGGCGACAATTTCGCAGATCGCAGCCCCGCAGGGATGGCGAGGTCCCGCCTAGATCCGCACGGTGCCTCACTCCGCAGGACCCACCAGCAGCCCTCGAAAGTGGCGACAAATTCGCAGATCGCAGCCCCGCAGGGACGGCGAGGTCCCGCTCGGATCTGCGCGGTGCCCCACTCTGCATGACCCATCAGCACTCCTCGAAAGTGGCGACAGTTTCGCAGATCGCAGCGCGGTGCCTCACTCCGCAGGACCCACCAGCAGCCATCGAAAATGGCGACAGTTTCGCAGATCGCAGCCCCCCAGGGACGGCGAGGTTCCGCTCAGGTCCGCGCCGTGCCTCACTCCGCAGGACCCACCAGCAGCCCTCGAAAGCGGCGACAGCTTCGCACATCGCAGATCGCAGCCCCCCAGGGACGGCGAGGTCCCGCTCAGGTCCGCGCGGTGCCTCACTCCGCAGGACCCACCAGCAGCGCTCGAAAGTGGCGAAATGTTCGCAGATCGCAGCCCCCCATGGACGACGAGGTCCCGCTCAGGTCCGCGCCGTGCCTCACTCCGCAGGACCCACCAGCAGCCCTCGAAAGTGGCGACAGATTCGCAGATCGCAGCCCCCCAGGGACGGCGAGGTCCCGCTCAGGTCCGCGCGGTGCCTCGCTCCGCAGGACCCACCAGCCGCTCTCGAAAGTGGCGACAGCTTCGCAGATCGCAGCCCCCCAAGGGATGGCGAGATCTAATTTGAATCTGCCCGTGGCGTCACTGTGCTGGGCCCCCCAGCAGGCCTCGAAAGTGGCAACGGTTTCGCAGATCGTAGCCCCCCAGGGATGGCGAGGTCTAATTTGGGTCAGCGCGTGGCGTCACTGTGCTGAGCCCCCCAGCAGGCCTCGAAAATGGCGACAGTTTCACAGATCGCAGCCCCCCAGGGATGGCGAGGTCTAATTTGAATATGCCCGTGGCGTCACTGTGCTGGGCCCCCCAGCAGGCCTCGAAAGTGGCGACAGTTTCACAGATCGCAGCCCCCCAGGGATGGCGAGGTCTAATTTGATCTGCCGTGGCCCACTGTGCTGGGCCCCCCAGCAGGCTCGAAAGTGGCGACAGTTTCACAGATCGCAGCCCCCCAGGGATGGCGAGTCCCCTGCCCCCTGTGCTGGGCCCCCCAGCAGGCCTCGAAAGTGGCGACAGTTTCACAGATCGCAGCCCCCCAGGGATGGCGAGGTCTAATTTGAATCCGCGTGGCGTCACTGTGCTGGGCCCCCCAGCAGGCCTCGAAAGTGGCGACAGTTTCACAGATCGCAGCCCCCCAGGGATGGCGAGGTTTAATTTGAATCTGCCCGTGGCGTCACTGTGCTGGGCCCCCCAGCAGGCCTCGAAAGTGGCGACAGTTTCACAGATCGCAGCCCCCCAGGGATGGCGAGGTTTAATTTGAATCCGCCCGTGGCGTCACTGTGCTGGGCCCCCCAGCAGGCCTCGAAAGTGGCGACAGTTTCACAGATCGCAGCCCCCCAGGGATGGCGAGGTTTAATTTGAGTCTGCCCGTGGCGTCACTGTGCTGGCCCCCCCAGCAGGCCTCGAAAGTGGCGACAGTTTCACAGATCGCAGCCCCCCAGGGATGGCGAGGTCTAATTTGGGTCCGCGCGTGGCGTCACTGTGCTGGGCCCCCCAGCAGGCCTCGAAAGTGGCGACAGTTTCACAGATCGCAGCCCCCCAGGGATGGCGAGGTCTAATTTGAATCCGCGCGTCGCCCTCACTGTGCTGGGCCCCCCAGCAGGCCTCGAAAATGGCGACAGTTTCACAGATCGCAGCCCCCCAGGGATGGCGAGGTCTAATTTGAATCCTGCGCGTCGCCCTCACTGTGCTGGGCCCCCCAGCAGGCCTCGAAATGGCGACAGTTTCACAGATCGCAGCCCCCCAGGGATGGCGAGGTCTAATTTGAATCTGCGCGTCGCCCTCACTGTGCTGGGCCCCCCAGCAGGCCTCGAAAGTGGCGACAGTTTCACAGATCGCAGCCCCCCAGGGATGGCGAGGTCTAATTTGAATCTGCGCGTCGCCCTCACTGTGCTGAGCCCCCCAGCAGGCCTCGAAAATGGCGTCAGTTTCACAGATCGCAGCCCCCCGCAGGCAAGACAGGAAGAGGCAGGGAGGAAGGGAGGAGGAAGGAAGGAAGGAGTGGAGACCACACTGCTCTATTCAAAACGAACACCCAACCAAGGAGGGTTGGGAAAAAAACGTAAAACAAACTGACGTGCTGGAGGCGGAAACCTTAGAAACACCATTGGAAAAAATCGAGGGACAAACCACTTACCCTGGCCACGTACCCAACACCTGCGCAACCCGGGGCATGAGTAGCTTGGGAGACGTTATACGGAGGTGATGACGTGACATGGGCGCATATACTTCTGCAAGCGGCATTCGTTAGGCTCGCAGCCCCCCAGGGATTGCGATGTCCCGCTCAGATCTGCCTGGTGCCTCGCACCGCTGGACCCACCAGCAGCCCGGCAGCCCTCGAAAATGACAACATTTTCGCAGATCGCAGCCCCCCTGGGACGGCTAGGTCCCGCTCAGGCCCGCGCGGTGCCTCATTCCGCAGGAACCGCCAGCAGCCCTCGAAAGTGGCGACAACGTCGCAAATCGCAGCCCCCCCCCCAAGGACGGCGAGGTCCCGCTCAGGTCCGCGCGGTGCCTCACTCCGCAGGACCCACCAGCAGCCCTCGAAAACGGCGACGGCTTCGCAGACCGCAGCCCCCCAAGGACGGCAAGGTCCCGCTCAGGTCCGCGCGGTGTCTCACTCCGCAGGACCCACCAGCAGCCCTCGAACGTGGCGACAGTTTCGCAGATCGCAGCCCCCCAAAGGACGGCGAAGTCCCGCTCAGGCCCGCGCGGTGCCTCACTCCGCAGGAACCACCAGCAGCCATCGAAAGTGGCCACATCTCCCAGACCGCGGCCCCACAGGGATGGCGAGGTCCCGCTCAGGCCCGCGCGGTACCTCTTTCCGCAGGAACCACCAGCAGCCCTCGAAAGTGGCGGCAACGTCGCAGATCGCAGCCCCCCAGGGACGGCGAGTCCCGCTCAAGTCCGCGCGGTGCCTCACTCCGCTGGGATCACCAGCAGCCACCGAAAGTGGCGACAATTTCGCAGATTGCAGCCCCCCAGGGACGGCGAGGTCCCGCTCAGGTCCGCGCGGTGCCTCACTCAGCTGGACCCAACAGCAGCCCTCGAAAGTGGCGACAGTTTCGCAGATCGCAGCCCCTCAGGGACGGCGAGGTCCCGCTCGGGTCCGCGCGGTGCCTCACTCCGCAGGAACCACCAGCAGCCCTCGAAAGTGGCGACATCTCGCAGATCGCGGACCCCCAGGGACGGCGAGGTCTAATTTGGGTCAGCGCGTGGCGTCACTGTGCTGGGCCCCCCCAGCAGGCCTCGAAAGTGGTGACAATTTCGCAGATCGCAGACCCCCAGGGATGGCGAAGTCTAATTTGAATCTGCGGTGAGTACCCACTGTGCTGGGCCCCCCAACAGGCCTCGAAAGTGGCGACAGTTTCACAGATCGCAGCCCCCCCCCAGGGATGGCGAGGTCGAATTTGAATATGCGGTGAGTACCCACTGTGCTGGGCCCCCCAGCAGGCCTCGAAAGTGGTGACAGTTTCGCAGATCGCAGCCCCCCAGGGATGGCGAGGTCTAGTTTGAATCTGCGGTGAGTACCCACTGTGCTGGGCCCTCCAGCAGGCCTCGAAAGTGGCGACGGATTCGCAGATCGCAGCCCCCCAGGGATGGCGAGGTCTAATTTCAATCTGCGGTGAGTCCCCCAGCAGGCCTCGAAAGTGGCGACAGTTTCACAGATCGCAGCCCCCCAGGGATGGCGAGGTCTAATTTGAATCTGCGGTGAGTACCAACTGTGCTGGGCCCCCCAGCAAGCCTCGAAAGTGGCGACAGACCCCCACAGGGATGGCGAGGTCTAATTTGAATATGCGGTGAGTACCCACTGTGCTGGGCCCCCCAGCAGACCTCGAAAGTGGCGACCGTTTCGCAGATCGCAGCCTCCCAGGGATGGCGAGGTCTTACTTGAATCTGCGGTGAGTACCCACTGTGCTGGGCCCCCCAGCAGGCCTACTGTGCTGGCCCCCCAGCAGGCCTCGAAAGTGGCGACAGTGTCGCAGATCGCAGCCCCCCAGGGATGGCGAGGTCAAATTTGAATCTGCGGTGGGTACCCACTGTGCTGGGCCCCCCAGCAGGCCTCGAAAGTGGCGAAAGCTTCACAGATCGCAGCCCCCCAGGGATGGCGAGGTCTAATTTGAATCTGCGGTGAGTGCCCACTGTGCTGGGCCCCCCAGCAGGCCTCGAAAGTGGTGACAGATTCGCAGATCGCAGACCCCAGGGATGGCGAGGTCTTACTGGAACCTGCGGTGAGTACCCACTGTGCTGGGCCCCCCAGCAGGCCTCGAAAGCGGCGACAGTTTCGCAGATCGCAGCCCCCCAGGGATGGCGACGAGCGAGGTAAAAGGCACGGGGGGAAGAGAGGGACGGGAGGCGGGAAGGAAGGTTCGCGCGAGCAGTGCTCTATTCAAAAACGAGAACCCAACGCAGGAGGGTTGGGAAAACTACCCTGGCGACGTACCCAACCCCTGCGCAAACGCGGGGCGCAAATAGTTTAGGACACTTTATAAGGGGGGCGATGACGGAACGAGGGTTACATACGTCTGCAGACTGGATTCGTGAGACTCGCAGGACACTGGCTGCAGGACAAGGACTAGATAAAGCTGATTAGTTACAATCCCTGATCAACCCTAGCCACGTCGAAAGCGGGGATCTCATATCGCAGCCCCCCAGGGATGGCGATGTCTAATTTGGGTCCGCCCGTGGCGTCACTGCGTTGGGGCCCCCAGCAGGCCTCCAAAGTGGCGACAGATTCACAGATCGCAGCCCCCCAGGGATGGCGAGGTCTAATGTGGGGGTCCGCGCGTGGCGTCACTGTGCTGGGCCCCCCAGCGGGCCTCGAAAGTGGCGATAGTTTCACAGATCGCAGCCCCCCAGGGATGGCGAGGTCTAATTTGAATCTGCCCGTGGCGTCACTGTGCTGGGCCCCCCAGCAGGCCTCGAAAGTGGCGACAGTTTCACAGATCGCAGCCCCCCAGGGATGGCGAGGTCTAATTTGAATCTGCCCGTGGCGTCACTGTGCTGGGCCCCCCAGCAGGCCTCGAAAGTGGCGACAGTTTCACAGATCGCAGCCCCCCAGGGATGGCGAGGTCTAATTTGAATCTGCCCGTGGCGTCACTGTGCTGGGCCCCCCAGCAGGCCTCGAAAGTGGCGACAGTTTCACAGATCGCAGCACCCCAGGGATGGCGAGGTCTAATTTGAATCTGCCCGTGGCGTCACTGTGCTGGGCCCCCCAGCAGGCCTCGAAAGTGGCGACAGTTTCACAGATCGCAGCCCCCCAGGGATGGCGAGGTCTAATTTGAACCTGCGCGTCGCCCTCACTGTGCTGGGCTCCCCAGCAGGCCTCGAACATGGCGACAGTTTCACAGATCGCAGCCCCCCAGGGATGGCAAGGTCTAATTTGAATCCGCCCGTGGCGTCACTGTGCTGGGCCCCCCAGCAGGCCTCGAAAGTGGCGACGGTTTCACAGATCGCAGCCCCCCGCAGGCAAGACAGGAGGAGGCAAGAGGGAGGCGGGACGGGAGGCAGGAGGGAGAAAAAAGGAGGGAGTGGAGACCACACTGCTCTATTCAAAACGAATACCCAACCAAGGAGGGTTGGGACAAAAACTGCGGAGGAGAAGGAGGCGGAGGAGGAGGAGGGGGAACGCGGGCGGACAGGACCGCCATTCACCAAAGAACACCCTCTAATTAAAACGGCCCGGGGCCAGACCCCGCAGGGCGCAGGTCCGCGGGTTTCGAAATTGTCGTTCCCGCCGCAACCACTCCGCCAGCACTCCACCGAAGTACGCTTGACAATCGATGCTCGCTGGACGCGACAACGTCAACGGAGGAGGAGGACGACGACGACGAGGACCAATGTTAACCGAAGGCCCACCAACGGTGTTGGAATACACCCTCCTTCCAAGATTCCGCCGCATAGGCCAGCTCTAGGGCCATTCCCACTTATGAATTGCCCCGTTGGGAGGCAACCATGCGAGCACTTTGAAGCGCGTCAAAGCACCATTCTCAAAACTTCAACGCCACGAATTAACCTGTCTACTGCGTCTTGGCGATCCTGAACCATGCCATAACTCCGTTCCTGCGACCTGAACACCGCGAATCGGCATAACGGCTGCGCCCTGACAATCTTGGACCTCTCCCAAACACCGTTTTTGGCAAGTGAATAATGGTGAGCACTGAAGCTCTGGCAAAAAATACCCTGTGACGTACCCAACCCATTTGTATCAATGGAAACGAGGAGTTGGCCGAAACTTGCATGGACAATCAACTTGATGTGTAAGCTACTTGGGACACGCGCCTATGGCATGATGCGCAGAAGAACCATACAAGAACGAGGGGCGACAGCTACAGGCTCGCAGGGGACATGGGGAGTCGGGAACGCAGAGCAGGAGAAAAACGTGCGGGAAGCCGAACCATCAGCACGGCAGCAGCAGACGGAAGGTGACTGCAGGAGGAGAACAAGGACGAAAGCGGCGGGAGAAGAAAGAAAGGTGACTCTTTTTGTCGGTTGACCGTTGAAGGTTTTTGCCGGTTGATCGTTGAAGTGGCAAGAGTAGCTGGCCAACATGCGGTGGGTACCCACTGTGCTGTGCCCCTCAGCAGCCCTCGAAGGTGGCGACAGTTTCACAGATCGCAGCCCCCCAGGGATGGTGAGGTCTAATTTGAGTCTGCGGTGGGTACCCACTGTGCTGTGCCCCTCAGCAGGCCTCGAAAGTGGCGACAGTTTCACAGATCGCAGCCCCCCAAGGATGGCGAGGTCTAATTTGAGTCTGCGGTGGGTACCCACTGTGCTGTGCCCCTCAGCAGCCCTCGAAAGTGGCGACAGTTTCACAGATCGCAGCCCCCCAGGGATGGCGAGGTCTAATCTGAGTCTGCGGTGAGTACCGCTGGGCCCCCCAGCAGGCCTCGAAAGTGGCGACAGTTTCACAGATCGCAGCCCCCCAGGGATGGCGAGGTCTAATTTGAATCTGCGGTGGTACCCACTGTGCTGGGCCCCCCAGCAGGCCTCGAAAGTGGCGACAGTTTCACAGATCGCAGCCCCCCAGGGATGGCGAGGTCTAATTTGAATCTGCGGTGAGTACCCACTGTGCTGGGCCCCCCAGCAGGCCTCGAAAGTGGCGACAGTTTCACAGATCGCAGCCCCCCAGGGATGGCGAGGTCTAATTTGAATCTGCGGTGGGTACCCACTGTGCTGGGCCCCCCAGCAGGCCTCGAAAGTGGCGACAGTTTCACAGATCGCAGCCCCCCAGGGATGGCGAGGTCTAATTTGAATCTGCGGTGAGTACCCACTGTGCTGGGCCCCCCAGCAGGCCTCGAAAGTGGCGACAGTTTCACAGATCGCAGCCCCCCAGGGATGGCGAGGTCTAATTTGAATCTGCGGTGAGTACCCACTGTGCTGGGCCCCCCAACAGGCCTCGAAAGTGGCGACAGCTTCACAGATCGCAGCCCCCCAGGGATGGCGAGGTCTAATTTGAATCTGCGGTGAGTACCCACTGTGCTGTGCCCCTCAGCAGCCCTCGAAAGTGGCGACAGTTTCACAGATCGCAGCCCCTAGCAGCCCTCGCAAGTGGCACAGGGATAACCAGGTAGGAAGCAGGCTGGCATGCAGCGACGAGCGAGGTAAAAGGCAGGGGGGAAGAGAGGGACGGGAAGGAAGAAAGGAGACGCGCCAGCAGTGCTCTATTCAAAACGAGAACCCAACGCAGGAGGGTTGGGAATTTATCCCGTCCGCCACAAAGGGGGTTTACATGGGCGGGCGGCATTGCTTGGAAACTGTGTATGTTTGTTTGTTGTTATGGTTTTTCCATGGTTTGTTCAAAGATTCAGTCTCCAGCACTTCAGTTTGTTTGTTTGGTTTGGTTGTTTCTCCAGGTTTTCCTAACGTTATGGCGTTCCGCTGGAAGGGGAGGAGGAGGAGGAGGAAGAGGAGGAGGAGGTGGTCCCTTCGGACGGGTGTTCCCTGGGATCTTTAAGTTGTTCTGTCTTTTCCAAATGTTTTCCGAAGTTTCAGCCTCCAGCACTTAAGTTTCTTTGTTTAGTTTGTTGTTTCCCGTGGTTTTCCTGAGGTTATCGCTTTCCCTTGGAAGGGGGGAGGAGGGGGAGGAGGGGGAGGAGGCGGAGGAGGAGGAGGAGGAGGAGAAAGAGGAGGAGGAGAAGGAGGGGGAACGGGGGGTGGGGGGGTGAGGACAAGCAAGAGAAGAAGAGGAGAGGAGGAGGAGGAGGAGGAGGAGAGGAGAGGAGGAAGAGGAGAGGAGGAGGGAGAGCTTTCGACAGCTTCGAGGAAGAGGAGGAACGTTTCGCACAGAAATCTTGAAATCGGGGAGGACCGAAAACGACTGAAGCCAAACCACCAGGCCCCCTTTGCACCTAATGCCGTGCCGAAATGGGTGTGGTGGGCGCATGCGAACGCAGCCACTGGCGCCTTCGGTGGAGCTCCCTATGGGGCCACGAAACGCGTGAGGGGTGTGACGACATGGGTGTGGGTGACGCATGCGGGCGGTGGCACTGGGGTCTTCGGTGGAGCTCCCTATGGGGCCACGAAACGTGTGAGGGGTGTGACGACATGGGTGTGGGTGACGCATGCGGGCGGTGGCACTGGGTCCTTCGGTGAAGCCCCATTTGGGGCCACGACACGCGTGGGGCGTGGGTGACGCATGCCGGCGGTGGCACTGGGGTCTTCGGTGGAGCTCCCTGTGGGGCCACGAAACGTGTGCGGGGTGTGCCGGAATGGGTGTGGGTGGCGCATGCGGGCGGTGGCACTGGGGTCATCGTAGCTCCCTATGGGGCCACGAAACGTGTGAGGGGTGTACCGAGATGGGTGTGGGTGACGCATGCGGGCGGTGGCTCCTTGGCCTTCAGTGAAACTCCATATGGGGGCGCGAAACGTGTGAGGAGTGTGCCGACATGGATGTGGGTGACGTATGCGGGCGGTGGCACTAGGGCCTCTGGTGGAGTTCCCTATGGGGCCACGAAGCGTGTGAGGGGTGTGCCGAAACGGGTGTGGGTGACGTATGCGCGCGGTGGCACTGGGGCCTTCGTTGGAGCTCCCTATGGGGCCACGAGGGTGTGCCGAAATGGGTGTGGGTGACGCATGCGGGCGGTGGCACTGGGGCCTTCGGTGGAGCTCCCTGTGGGGCCACGAAACGTGTAATGGATGTGCCGAAATTGGTATGGGTGACGCATGCGGGCGGTGGCACTGAGGCATTCGGTGGGGCTCCCTGTGGGGCCACGAAACGTGTGACTGGTGTGCCGACATTGGTGTGTGTGTGTGACGCATGCCGGCGGTGGTACTGGGGCCTTCGTTGGAGCTTCCTATGGGGCCACGAAACGTGTGAGGGGTGTGCCAGACTGTGCGTGGGTGACGCATGCGGGCGGTGGCACTGGGGTCTTCGGTGGAGCTCCCTATGGGCCACGAAACGTGTGACTGGTGTGCCGACATTGGTGTGTGTGTGTGTGTGACGCATGCCGGCGGTGGCACTGAGGCCTTCGTTGGAGCTCCCTAGCGGTGGCACTGGGGCCTTCGGTGGAGTTCCCTGTGGGGCCACGAAGCGTGTGAGGGGTGTGCCGAAATGGGTGTGGGTGACGCATGCGGGCTGTGGCACTGGGGCCTTCGGTGAAACTCCCTATGGGCCACGAAACGTGTGAGGGGTGTGCCGACATGGGTGTGGGTGACGCATGCGGGCGGTGGCACTGGGGCCTTCGGTAGAGCTCCATATGAGGTTACGAAACGCTGTGCTGGGTGGGTGAAACACAGGGAGGAGGGAGGAGGGGGAGGAGAGGAGGAGTGAGGACGCGGGGCGCTGTCTCTTCAAAACGAAGACTCAACACCACAAGATGGTTGGGAAAAAGTCCTGGTGAAGGGCCAAACCATAAGCAGTTGTGAGTATCGCTGTTGTGGGTATCGCCTCCGGTGGATCTCTTTATGGGGCCGCGAAGTGTGTAAAGGGTGTGCCGAGATAGACGGGGACGCAAGCGGGCACAGCCATTGGGGCCTTCGGTGGCGCTCCCTATGAGGCCACGAACAGTGTGAGGGGTGTGCCGAGATGGCGCGGGGCCGCCATGCGAACGTCGCCACTGGGGCCTTCGGTGCAGCTCCCTATGGGGCCACGAAGCGCTGTACTGGGTGGGGGAAACGCATGCGGACGCCGCCACTGGGGCCTTCGTTGGAGCTCTCTATGGGGCCAGGAAGCGATGTACTGGGTGGGGGAGACGCATGCGGACGCCGCCACTGGGACCTTCGGTGTAGCTCCACGAAGCGCTGCACTGGGTGGAACAAACACATGCGGACGCCGCCACTGGGGGCCTTCGGTGGAGCCCCTGTGGAGACACGAAGAGTTGTACTGGGTGGGAGAAACGCATGCGGGCACCGCCACTGGTGCCTTCGGTGGAGCCTCCTTTTCTGGGGCCACGAAGCGCTGTACTGGGTGGGGGAAACGCATGCTGGGGTCTTCGGTGGAGCTCTCCATGGGGCCACGAAATGTGTGAGGGGCGTATCGAAAGTGGCATGCGGTGGGCGGGGAGGGCGCATGCGAACGCAACCACTCGGGCCTTGGGTGGAGCTCCCTGTGGAGCCACGAAACGTGTGAGGGGTGTGCCGAAATGGCCATGCTGTGGGCGGGGAGGGCGCATGCGAACGCAGCCAACCAGGGCCTTGGGTGGAGCTCCCTACGTGGCCACGAAGGGTATGCCAAAGTGAGGGGGTGACGGGAGGAGGGAGGAGGAGAAGGAGGAGGAGAGGAGGGGGAGGAGGAAGGAGGAAGGAGGACGCGGGGCACCGTCTTTTCAAAACGAAGACCCATCACCACAGGATGGTTGGGAAAAAACCTTCAGACTATTTCTGAAGGGTTTCCTGTCGCAACAAGAAATGATACCGGAGGAAAAACCCAATCATAATACTTTTAGTGCTGTAGGGCTGTAGGGCTGTAGGGCTATAGGGCTATTGGGCTATGGGGATATAGGGCTACAGGGCTATATGGGCAATATGGGCTATTGGGCTAGTGGGCTTTTGGGTTATAGGACTATAGCGCTATAGGGCTGTAGGGCAATAGGGCTATATGGCTATAGGGCTATATGGCTATAGGGCTACAGGGCTATAGGGCTGTAGGGCTACAGGGCTATTGGGCTATAGGGCTATATAGCTATAGGGCAAGGCTATAGTGCTAGAGGGCGATAGAGCACCCGGGCACCCGAGCACCCAGGCACCCCCGGGCACCTCTGTGCACCCCCGGGCACCCGGGCACCCGGGCACCCCCGGGCACCCGGGCACCCAGGCGCGCGGCGAAAATCAGCGGCAAACCTAACTTAACCATATGAATCCGCTAGGACCCCTACAGAGGCAAGCTCTGATTGAGGAATCATCAAAGGTTTCTGTTTTGGGGGGGCGTTGGAGGGGCGGGCGCGGCGGGCGGCGGCAGCGGCGGCAGGCGGCGGGCGGGCTCTGGTTTATGCAGCTCCTGAGGAAACCGTCTTGGAAACGAAGGCTGTAGAGTACTGGAATGTGGGTTGAAGTTGAACACCGAGGCTGTGGAGAGCCTGGTGTTGTGTCGGATAAGGAAGTTCTGGAGTACAGGGTGTGGTGATGGAGATGCGGGTGGGCCGGGCGGCGGGCGGCGGCGGCGGCGGGCGGCAGGCGGGCTCGAGTTTCTATTGAAACTCCCGACAAGAGCCGTCTTGGAGACGGAAGCTGTGGAGTGTTGGGGAGGCGGAAGCTGTGGAATACTGGATGTGGTGTTGGAGAACCCGGCGGGGCGGGCGGCGGGCGGCAGACGGGCTCCATCTGCCATGCAATTCCTACGGGGGCCGTCTATGAGACAGAGGCGGGAGAGCACTGGGTTGCGTGTTGGAGACGGGGGCTGTGGATTTTCGGGTGTTGCCTTGAGAACGGAAACTATGACACTGGACGTGGTGTTGGAGGGACGGGCGGGGCGGGCGGCGACGGGCGGCAGGCAAGCTCGTGACTTTCACTCACCTCACAAGGAAGACGTTCTTGGAGACTTGGGGACAGATGCTGTGGAACAATGAGATGTGGGTTGGACACGGAGGCTGTGGAGTGCCAGGTGTTGTGCTGGAGAATGAGGCTGTGGAGTACTCGGTGTGTTGGAAAGGCAGGCGGGGTGGGCGGCGAGCCGCGGCGGCGGGCGGCGAGCGGACTCGTGCCTCATGAATGCAACTCCTCGGGAACTCATCTTAGAAACGCTGGCTATGGAGTGCTGGGGCGCAGGTTGGGCCTGAAGGCTGCGGAGAACCGGACGTCGCTTGGGGGCGGGGGCTGTGGAGTAGTGGGTGTGGCGTTAAAGGGCGGACAGGCGGGCGGGCTCGGATTTCTACTGAAATTTCTACGAGAGCTGTCTTGAAGACGGAGGTTGCGGAATTCTGGGGACAGTGTTGAAGACGGAGGCTGTGGAATACTGGGTGTTGTGTTGGAGACGGAGGCGGTGGAGTACTGGGTGTGGAAAGGTCAGCGGGGCGGGTGGCGGGCGGCGGCGGCGGCGGCGGGCGGGCGGGCTCGAGTTTTGCAAAACAGCTCCTCAGTGGAGTAATGAGATGTGGGTTGGACACGGAGGCTGCAACAAACTGAGTGTGGTGTTGGAGGCAGCGGCGGGCGGGGTCGGCTGTCGGCGGGCGGCGGGCGGCGGGCCCAGGTGCTTGATGCAACTCCGAAGGGAGCCGTCTTGGAGATGGAGGCTGGCGAGCACTGGGGTGCAGGGTGGAGATCGGGGATCTTCTGACCCGGGTCAACCCAGACCCGGGTCAGTCAGGCCATGCAGCATCCTGCAGGATCCTGCACCCAAACCCGGGTCAATGCAGCCCTGGCCCTGCAGGATCCTGCAAGATCCGGCGCTCTGACTGACCCCCGTTTGCACTGACTCCCGTCTCATGCGCCGTGGAGTGCTGGGTGTGCTGCTGGAGAGGCGGGCGGGGCTTGCGGCGGGCAGCGGCGGCAAGCTGTGCGGGGTTCCTCAAGACCCCCCCAGGGCCAACCCCAAAAAACCCTTGATTATTTGCTGTTTGGGGCTTCCCCGCCAAAGCCGCCCACGGGGTGGGGCCCCAGAGACCCCCAGGAACCCCTCACCAAGAAGCCTTGATGCGACTTTTTGATGGCTCCTCACCAAAAACCCGCCTCAGAAATGTGTTTTGAGCTTTTTGTTTGGGGAGGGCCCGGACCCCCCTGGAGACTTTCCCCAAAAACCCACTTGAGGGGTTGGTTATGGGTTTCGCCACAATTACAATGTTTGCTTTTTGGCCCATCAGGACCACCCCCAAAAAAACACCCTTGCGTGCTTTTTGTTGTTTGGTGGATCCTGGACCCTCCTGGAACAATGAACAACATTTTGAATTTGGGACTTTTGGGGCTTCCCCCAAATAACCACCACTCAAATTTGTTCTGAATGGTTGTTTTGGAGGGGTCCCCCCAGACCCCCCCGGACCACTCCCCAAACAACACATTGAGGGGACTTATTGGGGGGGTGTCCTTTCCCCCCTCCAAGGGCATTTTCTTGCAGTGTTCTTGGGTTCCTAGGACACCCAGGGGGTTCACCCTAGAACACCCCCTCAAGGTTTGTTGGACGTCTTTTCGGGTGTGGCGTCCCTCTGATCCCCAGGAACCCCTTCTGACCCCCCATTGAGAATGTTTTCGGGGGCTCCTCCCCAAGAACTCACCCCAAGATTTGTGCTGTTGTGCTTTACTCAGGGCATCCGACGGACCCCCCAGGACCCCCCCCCCCCAAAAAATGCATGGAGGCTTTTGGGGATGGGGTTATCATGGGTTCTCTCTGACGAGGTTTTTGGGGGGTCCCCCGGACATCCAAGGACCCCTCCCAAAAACTCTCTTGAGGATATGTTTGTCTTCTCCACAATCAATCACACCGAGGGTTGTGTTTTGTGTATCTTGTTTGGTTTGTCTTTGGGGGGGTCCCCAGGAACTACCCAGGAACCATTTCAATCAACAACTTTGAGTGGACATTCGGGGGGGGTCCCATCAAGATCGCCATCATGTTTTGTTTGGTTTGGGGAAGGGGCGGACCACCCAGGACTCCCACCCCAAACAATAATATCTATATGGTGCTTGCTTGTTGGGGTTTCCCCTCCCCCCCTCCAAGGGGGGATAAAAACAAAGAAACAAAGAACTTTGAAGGGGGGCAGAGGGGAAACGTCAAGAAAACCCTCCTCAAGGGTGTTTTTTGGTGGTATCTCGGGGGTCCAGGGACCTCCCTC
>CAUYUJ010009569.1:45000-62500 GCA_963575745.1 Prorocentrum cordatum | reverse complement strand
CTTCACAATGGCTGCGTCGTAGGGGTGGCTCTTGGTGACGAGCCCGCAGTGGGCGAATACCTGAGGTCCGCCTAAGTCGGCTATACACCATCACCATCCCTAGCCAGGTACATCGTGGGCCCCAGGGTGACGCATGTGCCCTGCTGGCCGCCGAGTCCAGGAGGGGTCACACAGTCCAGGGGCCCAGGATGGTCCTGGGCAGCAATGATCGTGGTGTATATCGGCAGCGCGCAAACATGGATTAGCGATCCATGGATTTGGCGCGCGGTCACTAAATCCATGGATCGGGGCAGATACCCTCCCCAAAATGCGCCCGGTGCCGCATCGTTCGGCGTCGGAAACCCGCGATTTCCAATGGAAGCGGGACCCTACGTTAATCCACGCCCCCTTGATCCATGTTTGCCATCGCCTGAGCATAGCCGCCTTCTGCGGATGCTGGGGCTAGTCCACCATCCCCCAAGCACAGTCTTGCGAGAGGTGCCTTTTGCGGGGCTTTTGAGCGGCAACCTCGGGTCAGCGGCGGGAGATGCGGCCAGGACAGGCCCACCATCCCTGAGGCACGGCCTTACGCGAGCATCCTCTTCTGCGGTCTTCCACGGCAACTCAGACCAACGGCGGCGGGGCCCGTGGGACAAACGCGCGAACATGTCACTCCCAATGGAGCCGTACCCTCTGGGAAATGTTTCTGCACCCAGCTGATGGATCTTACAATCCAACTCCGTGGGAAGGATCCAGGAGAAGAATACATCACCTGTAGACGTCCACGCTGAAACAATGACAGCGGCATCATGGCAGCACGCTTCCGATATACGGCAAACGATGTGCCGAAGAGGCAAGGATATGAGGGAGACACCTTGAGAAAACACTGGATAAGAACTTCGGAATGTGACTGCACCCAGCCCCCCAGGGATCAAAGCAAGACGATACACTGACACGGTAATGCCAACTCGGATTGTGCCCCAACCTCACCTCCAATAAGGTGTCATACGTCCCCTGCGGGATCGACTCGTCACCGTCCCACGTCCCCATCGCCTGCGCGGAGGCATAATCCCCCTCCGCCCACCAGGGAAGAAAAACAACACAATTCTGGTGAAGAGAAAACGAAAAGGACGAGCGCTAGGAGAGACAGAATGCAGAGGAAGGGGGTAGGAGGTGGGAGGAGGGGAGCAGGGAGGAAGAGCAGGAGCAACAGCAGGAGAGCAGATGAGAGGGCGGGTATGTGGAGGAGGGGGGCGAAAGAGGACGAAGATGAAGGGGCCCAGGGACACACGCACACACACACACACACACACACACACACACACACACACACACACACATATATATATATATATATATTATATATATATATTATATATATATAAATAAGACACGAATCCCAGGATTCCCCGCATTGTTGCAGATGCTATTGAGTTTCGTCTTCCCCCCACTTCCCATATTTTTTCATCTGTCCTGAGAAATTGACGATGACTTGTGTGTGTGTGTGTGCGTGTGTGTGTTTCTGTTCTCCCTCCCGAGAAGAGGAACAACAGCAGCAGCAGGAGGAAGGGATCGTCTTCGGACGCTTTTGCTACAGCCCACCGCCACCGTCGGTGGCACCGTGAGGGCCCGAGCCTGCCCGGCCAATGCAGCTGCTGTCCAGACCCCAGTCCGGGAGCCAGGCCGTGCCAGGCTGGGGCGGCCGCCCCTCGAGCAGCCTGGCGAGCCCACCTCTCCCGATCGCTGCGGGGAGCCGCGGCCAGAAGGGGGAGAAAGCGTGCACCAAGCATGCCAAGAGGGGTTTCGCCCATGCCGCCGACCGATGCCGTTTCGATGATGTTTCGATGGGTCCTTAGGGGTCGGCAGGCCCGTCCGCTGGGGAAGCTCCTGCTGCTGCGCAGCGCGAACGCCAGAGCTGGACTCGCCTCCTACCCGCCACGGCCACGCTGTGGGCGACATGGGGACCCCGCGCACGGGGGAGAGGGCGGCAGAAAGGCACGAGTGGACAAACATTCTACGCGGCCGCTGCTACACGCTGCCTACACCGACGGAATTGCTTGGCATGCTCGCCCCGCGCCTCCGCCTCCACTCACCCTTCACGTGCTTCCTGGCCCCATGGAGAATACCACCGACGGACTCAGTGGGCACGTTCGCATGGCACCTCCGCCTCATTTCGGCGTACCCCTCGAGCGGTTCGTGGCCCCATCGGGGGCACCGCTGACCGTCTCGGCGGCATATTCGCATGGCGCCCCCGCCTCAATTCGGCACACCCCTCGTGAGCTCCTCGGCCCCACATAGGGCGCGCAGCTGGCAGGCTCGCAAAGCGCCGCCGCATCACTTCGGCGCACGCCTCTTAAACGCCGTGACCCCACAGGGCGTTGCACCGGCAGTCTCAGCGGGCATTTTCGCATGGCGCCGGCGCCTCGTTCCGCCACACCCTCACGCGTTTCGGGGTCCCGGCGGTAGCTCCGCCGAAGGAAAACCTGGGGCGCGTTCGCAGGGCACCGCCGCCACACTTCGGCCCCCTCCCCGCACGCAGCGTGAATTCAGAAAGGCTAATCCGATGGCTCCAGCGGGCACGTTCGCATGGCGCCGCAGCCTCATTCTGGGCGTCGCGCCCACAGAGGGGGCTCCACCGATGGTCTCCATGTGCATGTTCGCATGCCGCCGCCGCTCATTTCGGCCCGTCCCTGACGCACGCTGTGGCCCCGCAGGGAGCTCCACCCCAGTCTTGGTGGGCAGATTCGCATGGCGCCGCCGCCGCATTTCGGCACATCCCTCACACGTCCAAAGACCCAATGAGTTGCATAACGCCGTCTCTGTCCAAGTCTGCGCACCCCTAGCGCGTTTCGTGGCCCCGTGGGAGACCTCGCCTGAAGCCCAGGAGGATCCGCATGACACGTTTGCGCCAAATTCACCACACCCCTAGCGAGTCACACCAAGCAGAGCACACCAAGCAGCGGGTCGCGAGCGCCACCGACTTGCTGGAAGCTCTGGGGGAGCTCGAAAACGCGCAGGTCGCGCTGCATCTCCTGCGCCAGTGCGCCTCCTTCTGCAAGCTGGGCTACTCCGCGCGCGTGGTGCCGCCCACCGCGCACGCCGCCTCACTGCTGGCCATGGACGACGCTGTCCGGGCCTGCCTTGAGCAACTGAGCGGCTGCTCGCCCTCCGACGCTTCTTGGCAGCAGGCTCAGCTAAAGCTCAGGAAGGGAGGACTTGGCCTGCGCTCGCTCTGCCGCGAAGCACGCCGCCGCCGCCTACATCGCTTCCAGAGCGAAGAGCACCGATCTCTGTCGGCAGCTCTACCCCGGCTACTCCAACAACCCCGACCGCGACGGAGGTAGCCTGGCGGCTGCGGCGCAGGCCCACAACGCAGTCCTGCGGGACGCCGACCGGGTGGCGTTCGACCACGCGCAGCACGGCAACCAGAAGGCCCTCTCCGACGCGGTGGACAGCGCCTCGCTCGACGGACTTCTGGCGGGCTCCACCCTGGCCGGCAAGGCGCACCTCTCTCTGGTGCAAGCCCCAGGCGCGGCCGCGTGGCTCCAGGCGCCGCCCTGCGAGGCCACCGGCACCGCCTTCCCGCACGGCCTCATGCAGGTCGGCCTGCAGAGGCGGCTGCGAGTCCAGCTCCTGCAGGAGGAGTGCTTCTGCCCAGCCTGTGGCGAGGTGATGGACGTTTTCTGCGACCACGCCCTGGTCTGCGCCTGCCGCGGCGACCGGACCAAACGCCACAACGCCCTGCGCAACCAGGCCTTCTTCGACGCCCTGGCCGCCGGCCACGCCGGGGCGGAGTTGGAGCGCCCGGGGCTGCTACCCGCGCGCCCCGCCGGGGAGGCCACCCCCGGGGGCGAGCAGGGCGGGCCCCAGGTGGACGACAACGGCCGCCGCCCTGCCGACGTCTACCTGCCGCGGTGGCGCAACGGCACGGCGGCCGCCTGGGACTTTGCCGCCACGTCAGGGTTGCGCGCCGATCTCCTCGCCGCGTCGGCCGCTTCGTCAAGCGCAGCGACGGAGCGGTACGAGGAGTTCAAAAGGCAGCACCAGGACACCGCGCGGCTCTGCGCGGCACAGGGCTTCACTTTCCTCCCCATGGTGGTGGAAGCCCACGGCGGCGGGTGGGGCCGCGAGGCACGCAGGGCCTTCGGGGTCCTGGCCAAGCGGGTGGCTGACGCCACGGGGGAAGACGCCGCACTGGTTGCGGACCAACATGCCCAGCGACTTTCCGTCTCCCTGCACAGGGAGAACGCGCGGGCGGTGTTGCGGCGCCTTCAGACCCTGTCTGGAGGGGCGGGGGTGGCAGCGGCCCGCCTGGCCGCGGCCACGGCGGCCTCCACGGCAGACGCCGTGTGAGGTGCCCCCTGCGCTGCCTAGCGCCCCCCGCCCCCCCCCCCTCCCCGCCCTTGCTGGGCAGCGCGGGCGCCCCCCGCGCCCTTTCGCCAACGTCGCGCCGGCGACCCCTCCCTCGCGCCGCCGGGCCTTTCCCCGGCGGGGCGGCGGATGGATACCGCAGAGGGCAATCCCCACCAAGCCGCATCGCGCTGGGTTCGGGCGGCCACCCCGCCCAGGTCGCCGCCGTAGGGTCCGTAGCCTCGTCGCGGGCGGCTCTTCTCTCCCGGCCCCTGGCCTGGCCTGTCTGCTTGCGGCCGCTGCTTTCTCTCCTCTTTTTCTCCTCCCCCTCCTCCCCCTCCCTTCGCTTCTGCTCGTTGCTGCCCTCCCTTTCCTTTCCTTTCCTCCTGTTCCCTGCCTGCTGTCTCCGCCTGGCCCGTCTTCTGCCTGCCCGCCCGCCCCGCCGGCCCTGGCCTCCCGCCTGGGCGTTCGTCGTCGTCGTCTGCCTGCTTCTCCCCTCCTCGTCCCCTTCCGCTGGACAGCACAGCCTGCCCGGAACCAGCGTGGCGGCATATGGGGGCCTGACAAGCTCCGAGCCGCCTTAGCTTCTGACCACGGCCGCCTGCGCGTCTGCTCGCCGAGGGGTGTTGCCTCGAAGCGGAGAGCTGTCTAGGGCCCCGGGGCTGAGCACCACACCCCTAGCGCGCCCCGTGGCCCCACAGGGAGCTCCAGCTAAACCCACCAGAACGTCCGCGCGGCGCCGGCTCTGCCCACTCTGGCACACCCCTCACGCGCGGCGTTGCGCCTGTTGCCTCCCGCCCCCAATGGGAAAGTCCGCCTGGCGCAACCGCGCTCATTTCGCCGCACCCCGCACGGTGTTTCGTGGCCAACCCACCCGAAACGCCGCTGCCAGAATCCGCATGGCGCTTTATCGCGCATGTCGACGCACCCCTCGTGCGGAACGCAGGAGCTCCACCTGACTGCGGCCTCAGCGGGCGCATTTGCATGGTGGCTTCTGCGGCTTCCTGGCATGCCCCCCGCGCAGATCGCACCCGCTCGGTAGAACCACGCAGGGAGGTTCATCATCAAAGCTACCAGAAGCTGCGAAGGTTTGGGCCCCTCGCCCGGATGGCACAGTGGGACTGCTGAACCAAGGGCCGCCTGCGCTAATTCATGATCATGGGACAACTGACGGGGGCCCGAAAGGGAGGGCGGAGGAGCTGAAAGAGGAGCAGAATACGGACGAGGGGGAGTACCAGGACGAGGACGGTCCAAGTCCATCAGCCCCAACCGAACCCGAAGGAACGGGAGGGGGAGGAATTGGGGGCACCTCAGGGGCTCCTGAAGGCCCAGGGAGGTGGATCGGCACACCGACCGATCCGCTTATAACGATGCCCAGACCGCCCAAAATCCCAAACCAACGCCTGGGGGCAGAAGGCGTCAGCCTGGAGCGGAAAACACCGCCAGGGGGGGCGAGGCTCCAGGGCTACACCAAGCGGAGACCAGAGTCGGCCGCACCCTGCAGCCCCCCCTCGCGGGACCACGGAGCGCGCCCAACCCCCCCAACCCCCGCCTCGCACCAAGCCCCGCAGCCGCCACAGGCGGGGGCCAGCGGGGCCACACGAGCGCTAGGATGGATGCACGCCGAACAGAGGCCTCACGGGGCCGAGTGCCTCCAGCGTTGCGGCGGCAAGGCCAAGCCTGAAGACACCAGATGGGGCTTCAGGGATACAACTCATGGCTGGATTGGGGCCCCACTCTTAGGCTCGACCCCTCTCACCAGCCTCTTGACACAGAAACGAACATTGGCCAACGTCTAAAGTTTTTCGGCGGTCCTGGACAGGGGCCCGTGAACTTCTTAAGATACATACATACACACATGCAGGCGATAGCAACCACAAATTTCACCAAATGCCTGCGGGACCCCAACGGACCACACGATGACCCTCGCCGACAACAGGGGCCCAGGGCTCTTGGAAGCAAAAGCGTGTTAAAAGTCTCGGCCGTCTGTGCCTCATGCAAACAGCTCACGAATCGAATCAGTGAATCATGGACCTGCTCAAAGTTGTGTTTGGTGGTCGATAGCTTGGGAGCCCACGAGGCGCATCTCTTATGGGAGGGCCTGAGGGGCAATTTCCTGCGACTCATGGCACAGCCGAACAGCCCTGGACACCAGGAAAGCCAACTGCCTAGCGCAGTAGCAAGCACGCCGAAACAGTCGTTTGTGAGTATCCATCAACACATTGGCAACCTGGATGTCCGCGGCCCCTGCATCTGCAAACGAATCCGCCCATGCGTTCCCGATCGCATGCCCCAAACAGCCTCTTCCATCCACGAACTCGTATAAGTCCTTGTGGCTAGGAATACACTGCCGCCCCCTGCTCCTTCCTCTTCATCCTTCTCGCGCCGCGGTCCTCCTGCTCCTCCTCCTCCTCCTTCCCCTCCTCCTTTTCTGGTCGTCCTCCTCCTCCTCTTCCTCCTCCTCCTCCTTCCTCCTCCTCTTCCTCCTATTCCTCCTCTTACCCCCAAGATGGCCCCAGGCATCACCAACACCAGCAGCACCGCTTGATCCAAGAATGCTCCAAGAGGGCAACAAAACACCACAAGCAGCAACACCAGCAGCATCGCCACCACCGCCACCACCACCACTACCATCACCAGCATAAGCAGCCGCAAGCGAGTTTAAGGATGCATATGGGGATGCGACTCCCAACTGTGCGACAAAGGCGACGAATGATAGACGCAGTCACCTGCGCCAGAGACGCTTACCACAGGGAACAACCCGGTTTATCTTGCACTGGTTTCCATAGTAATCTTCGCTGCGGGAAGCTAGGTGTGATCCTTGTTTATCATGGCCCAGGGTGGAAACAGCTCCCTGCGCTAGAGACGTTTACCACGGGTAGCACCACGTCGTATCTTGCACTGGTTTCCATACTAAACTTCAACGCGGGAAGCTATGTGTGATTCTTGTTTTTTCTGAAGAGGCCGCGCAACTGCATGCTTCCAGCCGTCCCTAATTCACAAACTCCCCTGCTGATCGTTTGCGGGGATACTTGTTTGATCGCAACCGCGCCCAGAGAAGTCGGGCGGCGTCAAGGGCGCAACGAGAAAGCGGCCTGAATTACGCGCACCCTGAGAGGACAAGAAAGAAAATGGAACACGAAGCGTCAAGAACTTGACGCGTCTTGGCTATACACAGGTTCCAAACCACATGACAGATCACTCGTCTCGCGATCTTCAGAACACGGCAGCATCAGAGGCTATTACAAAATCGAATGGCAGGCTGTGTGCAGAATGCGCTGCGGGATAATGCCACGATTGTCTGGCGCTGCGTCGACAATAGGACACTTCGACTCGTGCTGCATCGGAAATTTCAGACAGGCAAAAACAAGTGCGCCTGACAGGTACAAAGCCCGCTTGAGACAAAGTAGCAGGCATTGAGACCAAATTTCGATACTGCTGACTCCTGGAGCTGCGACAAGTGAATCCCGTTTTCGAGACTGCTTAATATCGGTGAAGACTTGTGGCGTCCGAAACCTGGATAGCGAAACAGTCCAAAGTGCGAAACGCCTGTATGGGGAAGCCTGCAAGCACGCTGGAAGGGATGCTCGCGGAATTTGCAAGCTCGAGAAAGGAGCTTCGCAGACGCTCCCAAGGAGTTTCGAAGGAGTTGCGGGAAGGCCTCCAGCACGAGTGTTGACAACGAGTAGGAAAACGTTTTTTTCGGGACACGCTGCAACTTCAAGCAAATTGTTGCGACGCTGCTTGAGCGGCGCTGGAAAGAGCTGCCAGGCCACCCTGCGCTGCTGGCTTCTAATATGAAGCCCTCCTAGCTCTCAGAGAGGTATCTGGGAAAGTCTTCCACGATCGAGGTCGGTCTCGACCCAGAGGTCAAGTCAAGTCAAGTCCGGTAGAGTGGCCTATGGAGGCACCTCGCTCCGCAAACGGAGCCGGAGGGCGTGAGACACTACGGCAACAAAACGCGCATGCAAGAGAAACGTAGTGGACAGGACAGCAATAAATTATACATAGTAGTATACATCAGTCGCTCTTCATGAAATCTAGAAAATGCTTTTCCATCCGCTGCCAAGGGAAAGGCTCCTGGCTGCGAATCACATTCATTAAATTCGTGCCGTGCTCTTGTCGCAGAAATGAATCGACGGCATCTGTCCATCTTCGACGTGGCCGCCCTCGGCGTCTGATGCCGCCCGGACGCCACCGTAGAACTTGCGCCGGCCATTCTCGCGAGCCGCCGGTGGCGAGTCGCGCCACGAGGCGCCACATTGAGCGATCCAACACGACAAGCCAGTACGACACAGGAGAAATCTTCAAAGCAACGGTCACTTTCTGCTCGGTGCGTCGCCCCGCTTCCTCCCAACTTTCGTGGGAAAGCTTGCCGAGACCAAATATCCGGCGGAGCATTTTTGAGCGCGTCGATGCAACTCGCGCCCGCTGCTGCGCTGTCACGGCTGTTGTCGAAAGACCGTAAACAGCCGCGGGCGCAACAATCGCGTCGAAAAGCTTCAAACGAAGGCGCAAAGATATAGATCTGTTCAAAAGTACTGCCTTCTGGGAATGGAACTTCCCCCATGCGCACTCCACGCGGTAGTTCGCATTGCACTCTGACTTATTGCGCAAGTCGCCCCCGAACTTCTCACCTAAATACTTGCGAAACACCTGGGACGTCATAACCGGCAACTGGCAACCGGCAAGCTGCAGAATGGTGGGCTCTGCGGCATTGGAAACAGCAACGTCGTTAGTAAATATTCGCGTGTTGTCTGCATTCAATGACAGGCCGCACGCTGGCAATTCTTCCGAAAGGATGTCCAGCATGCGACAAACCTCTGCTGCAGAACGCGCATATAGTAAAATGTCGTCGGCGCACCGTATATTGCTAAGCAAGCTGACGCCTCCAACGTCGAAGCCGCACTGCCGAGCACGCAGCTTGCACTTCCGAGCTGCGCGCTCCAAGCCGGCGTTAAAGAGCAATGAAGACAAAACGTCTCCTTGCTTGACTCCGCGCGTAATGTCGAACGCTTCACTTCCATTGACGCTGCCCCATTGGGCACTGTAGATGTCTGACAAGAGACGCACATACTCTACATGAACTCCCTGCTCCGACAATGCCTGGAAAAGCACGTGGTGTTCCAGCCTGTCGAACGCTTTCGCGAGGTCTATGCTAGCGATCCACAGCGGGAGTTGCCACTCCCAAGCTTTCGTGGACAGATCCTCCAGAACAACAAAAGCGTCGTCCACGGAGCGGCCTGGACGGAATCCTACCTGGTCATGTGTTTGTTCTTTCTCTAGATCAGGCTGCAAGCGTGCAAACAGTAATCGTGCAAATATCTTATACGTGCTGCGTAAAATGGCTATGGTGCGCCAGTTTTTTACATCATGTCTGCTCCCCGTTTTCGGCAGCATGACAAAACACGTCCCCTGCCATGTGGGATCGACGCATCCTGTGCTGAGCAACGAATTCAAGCACGACAACAGGTGTCTGTGCAGAGCATCGCCTCCACACGCAAACATTTCGAGGGCGACGCCGCGTTTATCTGCGCACTTCCCGCGCTTCATGCGCTTAAAAGCTTGCCGCAATTCCTCCGTGCAAAACAGTGGGATATTATACGAGCCTCTGTTGCAATGTGCCTCGGCCCAGTCGTTCCTGGCAGTGCCGCAGTCCGTGGCAAAAAAAAGTCTAATGGACAACGCTTGCTCTGCTGCGAAGGGAACATGCGCACTCGAGGTAGGTGCTTGATACCCTCAAATTTCAACAGCTGCGACGCAGCACGCTCGTCGCAATACTCCCGCATGCGTTTCCGGTGCAATCGGAAAATCTGCTTGGACAATCTGGACCGTTCCTTTGGGTCACATGCATCGCGTCGCTGTCGACGCATCTCTCGCAACACAGGTGCATCCCATGGCTTCGCATGCGAGCGAGTTGCGTTACTTCGAGCTCCAGCCCGCTTGGCTGAGGCGGCAACGTGATCCTCCAGCGCAAAGAAAGAGGACGGCCTAGATTCAGAAGGAGATTCCTGCACAAAGCTCTCATACAACAAATCGCGGCCTTCGGCATTGAGCGAAGGTTTCCATCGAATTTCATCGGGCTGACGGCTCTTCTGGCGCCGAAAACTCGGGCCTAGGTTGAACGTCCCGTGCACCGCGCGGTGATCAGATCCCAGATCTAAATAATCTCTCGGTGAGCAAGACTGGCAATGGAAAGAGGCATCAAACAACATATAATCTAGAACTCGCTTGGCACCAAGCGAGCTTCGAAAAGTCCACGCGTCGGGCGCGCGTTGCACGTTGCCGGCCTCAAGGCCGTTCTCGAAACAAAATGCTTGCAGTAGGCGCCCTCTTTCCCCAAAGTGAAACTGGGTGTTAAAATCACCTGCAATGCATATTGTCCGGCGTCGCCTCCTAGCAAAATCGACCTCCCGTTGTAAAAACGTGTAGCAGTCGAGTAAATCGGCATGCGGATATCCTGCGCGCGGCATGTGTACAGAAAAGAGCGTGCAAACAATGCCATTGATATTAATGTCTACTGCTAGCACACGGCCAAATCGCGAACGCGTGGCTGCGTAACCTCCCGCGCGCCGAGCACGTAAGCAGATAGCCACCCCAGCGTATCTAGACGAGCCCGCTGCCGCTATGAAGCGGTGACCCCCGTCGAGATCAATATCATCAGACGCTGCACGGGTCTCACTAAAACAAACAACATCCCATGTTAGTTCCGAAAGCTCCCCAAGCAAAAGCCCTAGCCGATCACGGGTATGTACACGTGCGTTTTTCCCGTAAACGTTAAAATTCAGATCAACATTGAATTCTGGTGAAACGTCTCCTGTTCCCCTCGACCGGCGTTGTCCCTAGCTGCGACCGTCTGCAGCTGCCGGGGCGGGTGGAGGGCGAACCGGATCTCCAGCTCGCTGTTGCTGTCCTGCCTTACCACCGCCTTTGCCCCTTTTACCGCTGCCCTTGCCCGTGCCGCTGCGCAGGAGCTTGTCTGAGTGCGTCTTCAGAAGCCCTTGCCACTCCGGGTCTGCGCTGAGGTACTGCTCCCAACCGTCGCCGTACTTGATCTTCAACGGTCCCGTCGTCACGCTCGCCTCCATCACGGTGTCGGGCCCCATCTTTATCGCGCCCGCTTCCGGGTCCACCCAGAACGCCCCCTTCTCGAAGCCCCACGAAACGAGAAGCTTCTTCGCGCTGAACAGAACGGATTGGGGTACCCGAACCTCGAGAGGAGCATCCGCCTTTGCCCAGACTGGTTTGTCCTCCAAATAGACACGCGCGGCTCGGAGCTTTGATACTGCAGAGTTTCGATCGGCCGCGGAGGCAAACTTGCCGAAGAGAATGCCCGAGAAGTCCCCCTTTGAGTAGAACTCGTCGGCGGACGGGGCATTGCACCACCAGAGTTGGTCCTTCAACCATTTCTCTGCCTCCGCCTGGCCGCTAAATCCGAGGAGGTTGCCAAATGCGGCAGTCTCCTGCTTGGAAGTGGTGCCAATGGAGCCGACGGAGCCGGCGGCGCTCCTCAGCTCGGCGATCTCGATCTCCAGCGCCTTGATGTGGTTCACGACTTCCTCGGTCGCATGGGATCCTGCGTAAGATCCTTCGGGGGCCAAGGGGATCGTGTTTTCCAGGGTCGTCAGATGGATGTCGACATCTTCTAATCTCTCCTCGGTCGCGCCCATTCTTGCCTCGAAAGTTTTCCCAAAATCTACCACGCTGCGCTGCGCCCCGGAAATTGCATTCCGTAGGGGCTGAACCTCCTGCTTCACGATGGCCGCGATCTGCGCGAGCGTGGCCGCCTCAGGAGCTGATCCTTGTTGTTGCTGTTCCGACGTCGTAGGAGTTGCCATCGCGTGCACCTCCGGTCGGGGAGGGGAGAGGTCGAGATCGTCCATCTCGTGAAGTGGGCTGAACAAGCGTTGGCGAACGTCTCGCTCAAGTACTCCTCGAACTGGGGCCCCTGGCGCTCGCGTACCGGCCATCGCGAGATATGGGAAAGGGAACGGGAAAGGCGGCGTGGTGGTAGAAATCAGAAGGATGTATGTAGTCAGAAGGATGTATGAAGTCAGAAGGGTCCCGTCAGCAAGGAATGCCCCGCTTGAGCCACCTGCCCCGCTGGACCCAGAGGAGGCAGAGGAAAAGGACAAGGGAGAGGGGGGAGGCGACAATAGACACGTGACCGATGATCAAAAACGGGCCCCCCACGAGATGGCACGGCGACCTTGGGCTACGACTTACGCGGGCCGCCAGCGCGGCGCGCTACATTAGAGACGAGGGCGCTGACGCGCGACCTCACGCGAGCAGTTTACGCGAGAATATCGCGCAAACGGCCCCGTCTAATCTGCGTCGCTCACATGATAGCGACGAAGGTGATGACGATGATGATGATGATGATGATGAGGAGGAGGAGGAGGAGGAAGAGGAGATCGAGGCGTAGAAGGAGGAGCCCTGGCGAGGGAGGGCGAGGGCTGAGAAGGTGCTCCCCCGCCACTGCCCCGCTCAGACCTCGCAGACCGCAGGGCGCCTGGTCAATCCATGATCAGCCGACGTTACACGACTGATTCACAAAAAGATCTGAATGGCTCCTGGCACCGACTGCAGGGATGAGAGGCGCCTCCTCCTGGCACGGCGGGGCGCGGTCTATGGCCGCGCGCGCCGACACTGATCAGGACGTGCCCCGCGACGATGAACTTGGGCACGACGACGCCCAGCCCGCCAGCCGCCCCGGCCGCCGGCCCGGGGCGCCCCCGCTGGCGCGCCGAGCGCGCCAGCTCTTCCACCAGCGCCGCCGCCGAAGCCTGCGCGGCCTCGCGCCCGAGCGCGGAGCGCAGCTGCCGCGCTGTGGCGCAGCGCAGCGCCGTGCTCAGCTCGGCGCCCCAGCGAGCAGCGAGCGCGCTTGCGGCAGCGTCGGCCGCCGGCCCGTCGCCCAGCAATTGGGCGCGCCCGCGCGCCAGCCAGCGCAGGTGCTTCAGCGCCGCCGGCCCGCGGCGCCCGGCCGTCTCGAGGCTGAGCGGCAGTACCCGCCAGGGGGCGCGGCCGGCGGGGTAGCGACGTCTCTTGTCGCGCTCCCCCCGCGCCACGGCGCCGTCCGCGCCTGCCGCCGCGGCCAGGGCGTCGGCTTCGCCCGGCACGCTGTAGCGGACGGTCACATCCGCTAGCAGCTGCGGGGAGCCCGCCCGCTGCGCCTGCAGGTCGAGCAGCGCCTCCTCGCGGCGGGCCTGCAGCGCGGCCCCGCAGGCCCGGCAGGGCCCAGCTGGCGGGGCGTCGGCGGAGCCCCGCGCCGCGCAGCCGGCTGCCGTGCACGTCCAGTGCCAGCGGTCCCAGGCCGGGACGTGGACCTGGCGCGCCGTCTGGAAGCCGCACTCAGCGTGAATGCGCTCCCAGACGTCTTCGACAGTCCGGCTGCGGGCTTAGTGCCTCCCCCGCAGGCGCAGCGGAAGGCGCGGTGCGCCTTGCTGCAGAGGGGCTGGCCGCAAAGCTGCCCGGCGCGCGCGCCCGTGCGCCGCCGGTTCTGGCAGCGGCCGTTGGGCGGCGCGAGGTCCTGGCCCAGCAGCGCCCGCGCCGTGTCCAGGTAGTCGTCGTCCCCCAGGCGCTGTCCGGGCCCGCCGTTCGCCAGCTGCCAGCCGGCCGCGTGGGCGCCGCCGCAAGAGCGGAGTCGCGCCCGGTCCTCGGGTCCCAAAGTGCTCAGCAAGGCGTTGTGGTTCTTTTTGTCGAGCCTGCGCGTGAGCATTTTTTTGGCTTTCTCCCGAGGCGCCCGGGCAAGCTCCCGCCAGGGCGGCAGCGGCGCAGCGTCCTCCCCCTCCTCCTCCGCGGCAGGGGCCGGCCCCGGCAGCGCGGCCAGGGCCTCCCGGCAGGCCGTGGCCAGCGGCAGGCCTGAGGTGTCCAGGCCGCTCCTCTCCCGCGTGCCCGCTAGGCTCTGCGCCCAGGAGCCCGCCCAGGCCGCCGGGGCCAGTTCCTCCTGGCTTCGAAGCCGCGCCCGCCGAGGCGCAGCGGCAGCCGGCAGTGCGCGCTCTGGCCCTCTGTCAAGGAGTCCAGGTGCGTCAGCTCCTCGTAGGCCTGCAGGGTAGCGGCGTCGTAAGCGGAGGCGGCGGCCCGCGCGGTCGCGGGGGGGGGGGTGCGCAGCAGGTGCACCAGTTTCCCCGTGCCGCAGTGCCGCAGGAGGAGCCCGGCAGCCTGCGCCGCCGGCAGATGCGGCGAGGCCAGTCCCGGCAGCTCCGCGAGCCTCCCCAGCAGCGCGGCCGCGCGTGCCGCAGTCTCGGCGCAGCGCTCGGCAGCGTAGGCTGGCGCCCCCAGGTCCAAGCGGCGGCCGTCCGTCGCGTCCGGCAGGTTCCCCGGCGGCAGCGGCTCGCCCAGCGGAACACCCACCAGCGTGAGGCCGCGCGGGCGCCACTGCTCCTCGAGCCCGGCCGGGCACGGCGAGCGCGGAGACCAGGCCTGCGTGTTGTGCGGCTGGAGCTCAGGGCCGAAGGCGCCCAGGACCGCCTGCGCCGCCGGGGTGACGGCGGCGGCCTGCTCGGGCGGCGTGAAAACGATCACGTCGTCCAGGTAAGCCAAAACCCGGATGTCGTCCGGCCGCAGCCCCCGGGCAGTCGTTTCCGCGCGCAGCGCCTCCTCCAGTGCCTGCAGGCGCGGGCGCAGGCCGCAAGCGAACAGCAGCGGCGCCAAGGGGTCCCCCTGGTCCACCCCGTCCGCCGAGCGGAGCTTGTGGCAAGCCCCGCTGCTGTCCCAGAAGTAGTACTGGGAGCGCCGCTGGCAGAAGAGCTTCGCGAGGGGGAGCAGCTCTGGCGCCGCGTCCTCCAGCTCTCATCTTCCTCATCTTCCTCCTCCTCCTCCTCATCTTCCTTCTCCTCCTCATCTTCCTCCTCCTCCTCCTCATGCTCCTCCTCCTTCTCCTCCTGCGCTTCCGCTTCCTACCCCCCCTCCCCTACCCCCTCCTCCTCCAAGGGGGAGGCCTCATCCTCCGAGGGGCAGGAGGAGGAGGAGGAGGAGGAGGGGGAGGTCGGGGAGGAGGGGGAGGGAGGATGGAGCTGAAGGGGAGGGTATCTTACCCTGGCGCCTGGTAAGCTCTCACGGTCGCGACCAGCACTGCCGGGTCGGCGGCGGGGAAAGCCGTCACCGCGCTTTGCCGCGGCTAGCACGTGAAAGGGAAAGGGTCGCGAAACTAGCACGGGGTGGGCCCGAAAGTGAAGAATCAACGCAGGGACATCCAGAGAAAATCATGAGGTTCTCATATGTCTGTACGCCCAGTGTGGCGGCGCGAGGGGGGCGACTTTCCGAGAAGGAAAAGGGATTGTTGGAAGGACTCAGAAGGCTTCCGATAAGCCGGGAGGGCTTCTGACAAGCCCTCGCTCCTCAGAAGGACGTCCCTCTCGCGACACCACCTCCAGCGCGCCGCCGACTTCTGTTGACGATTTTTCGCCCCGGATCCATTCCTGATGGTCCTGGGCCCGATGCCCCTGCGGAGTCCCAAATTGATAGGGAAGCATTGGAACTGAAACCAAAATTACCCGGCAGAGCACCCTGATAGCAGCAAAGATGCAGAGACGGGTCCAGGAGTAGGAGGTCGGCCAGTGAAAACATGCACTCCTAGGTAGTCCGTGGGTTCGCAAGGAAAGGTGCAGCCAGGACAGGGGTCAGGGCACGGCTGTGTGCACCCCATTGCATGTTTTACAAGGGATCTTGGCCGTCCAGACCAAAAATGTAGGCAGCACCGAGGCGAGAGCACGGTTCCTGAATAGATGTTAGCCAGCTTGGATCCCAAACGGCGTGTTTCCAGCAGTTGATGGAGCAAGAGCTCCCAAAGAGGCCCCAAAAAGGCCCCCAAGAGGCCCCCACGGAGCCCCAAGAGGCCCCAGAGAGGCTCCAAAGAGGCTCCAGAACAGTTCCCTAGAGGCCTCAAAAACTGCCTCCAGAGGCCCCCGAGAAGCCTCCCACGAGATCCCGACGAACATCCAGGAGGCCTCTCAACCGCAACCCGGGCACAGTGGCGTGCTGGGCCAAAGGCCATCAGACATATTACTGTGAGAACCCTCCAGCGAAACGCTGTCAGGCAACGATCCTGCCGGGACTCTGGGCTGCCCCGACACGGCGCAAGCGGCCCGGCCGCCAGGCACGCCGCAATGGCGGATGAGCGCGGCGGCGCAGGTGGATAGGGCTGCACCACCTCCGCGATGCGGGAGGCTGGCAACAGCGCGGTCTCGCGCCGCCCCTGGCGAAGAGGCAGGGTCGCGCACCTACGCCTGACGTCGAGGATCGGAGCGCGAGGTTCGAGGGCGAGGGGTCAGGTCTGGTGGCATGCTCCCCAACCTGTGCTTGCACTGGGGGCTCATACCTGCGTTCCGAGGTAATCGGATGGGCGCGCTTCGGGGATGGACTGACCCCGGTCAATACACACCTGGGCCAGTCGGGCTTTGCAGGATCCTGCAAGATCCTGCTGGATCCTGCAAGATCCTGCGCGCTACCCAGGTCAATGCACCCCTGGCCCTGTAGGATCCTGCAAGATTCGGCGATCGGGCTGACCCCCGCTGGCACTGACCCCCGTCTCGAGGTTTCCGAAGAAACGGCGCCCGAGGACGCCGCGGGCGCCCCGCTGGACGGCGCCGCGCCCGCCAGGGAGGCGGGCGCGGCCGCTGGGGGGCGCCCCGCCGCGTGGCGGGGGCACCTCGTGAGCGCTGAAGTAATCGGATGGGTGTGTTGGTGCTCGTTTGGTGGCCGTCGCATGCCGCCCCCCCGCCCCACCACCACTTTGGCACACCCCTCACACGTTTCGTGGCCCCTGTGGGAGCTCCACCGACGGCCCCAGCGGCATGATTCGCATGCCGCCCCCCACCCCCTCCACTTTGGCACACCCCTCACACGCTTCGTGGCCCCGTAGGGAGCTCCACCGAAGGCCTCAATGGTCGCGGGCGCCTCGTAGGCGCACTGTGCGCTTGGTGGGCGTGACGGGGCTTCGCCGAGTGCCCAGCCGTAGCCATCAGTGGGCGCCTCGTGCGCCAGGTGGACGCCTCGTGCGCCGGGTGCGCGTGCCAAGGCTACGGCGGGTGCCCGCGCGCGCCCACCCGAGGTCGCCCATGGATTCTCCTTCTACCCCCCCGGAGTTAACGGCACCCCTGGGGTATTGTGATTTCATATATATTATGCACACGCGTCCATCCGAAACATGAACTCATACTATCCCAGCCAG
>CAUYUJ010009569.1:0-40000 GCA_963575745.1 Prorocentrum cordatum | reverse complement strand
CACACCACCATCACCACCACCACCACCACCACAACCACCAGAACCCACCACCACCACAACCATCACCCCCACAAACCACTACACCACCACCACCCCCACAAACCTCCACCACCACCACCACCACTACAACCCACCACAACCCGCCACAACCACGCAGAGATGATGATGCAGGCTCGATGTTTCTCGAGCCCCGATGAGCTTCGGAGGGGGCGCCCCTCTCCAGCGGTCTCGGGCCTCCTCGGCCTTCGCGCACGCCGCGCACTCCTGGGCCCCTACATTACAGGCCCTGCAAGGGGGCCACACACTCACTGACCCCTGCACGCCCCCACGGCGTCTCGGCGCAGGCGCACTCGCCGAATTCGGCGATGTGGATCTCCTCGCCAGTCGCCCCAAGCTCAGCCATGGCTCGCAGCTGGCAACGCCACGAACCTCGGGCTCTCGTTCATCCACTTGCAAGTGCACGGCGCTTGCGACATCTTCTCGGCTGTCGTCGGGCCTCCGTCCTTCTTCTTCCTCTTGATATCGTCGGTGGCCTGCACCTGGTTACCCTCTCCTTTAACCTGCACCATCTCGCGCATCTCGCTGCTCTTCTTTCGCGTTGGCCCACGCACCTGCGCGACGCCATCCGCACGCCAGGCCAAGTCATGAATACCGCCGGCGCGCACGGCATCACGATCGCCAGCGCGTTCTCGCCGAACGCGAAACGCCGATCCAACCAGGCTGGTGGTCTGCTTCTTTTCGTAGATGTCCAGCTCGCAGTTGGTCGCCGAACCCACAATCGCCCCTTGCGCCAGCAAGGTGGCCAGCAGGCTCTGCCTTGCCCGGCTCGTGGTCGTTGTCACCGAGCACGCTTCCAGCTCCTCGTGCTGTTCCATCGCCGAGCAGTCCGCAATGTCCGCCAGGTCTCGCTAATACTCGAACCTCGCCGCGGGGCGCGCTTTGGCGCCCAGGTCCGCCACGTGTTTTTCGCCGCTCTCCTTCCTCGCGTTCAGGCCAGTCTGCTTCCGCTCGCGCTAAATCCACAGCGCTCGAACGTCAAGATGCCTCACCTCGCCTAAGCCATCGCGGTTGATCATGGCCTTCGCGGCGCGGCTGTCCGTCGACAGCCCCCAGGTCACCTTGCAACCCAGCCACTCCAGCGCGTTCTTGATGAGCTTACCGCCCATCACCATTGAGGTCGCCACGCAGGACACCGCCTCTCCTGAAGATGCGGTCTGGACTCCCGGGCGCCTTGCGAAAGCCGCGAACAGCACAACGCCCAGCTCCGTGATCCCACATGTCATCGCACTCCTCGGAATCTTTCACGTCGCGAAGTCCGCGCACGCATGCACCTGTAACTTCACCTCGCCAGGCATGCCCACCACTGGCTTCTTGAGCAGCACTCCGGATGTCTTCGCCCCCTTCAGGTACCCCACTACCTTCGCCAAGCGCTTCCTGTCGAACTCCGTCGGTTGGCCCAGGCTCTCGCCAGCAGCTGCACGCCCCTCCGGACGTTGGCTCTGTCGGGAGAGATGAAGCGCGAGATGCCCACGCCGCTGCGGTACTTTGCCGTCTCGATCTCGCCCAGCTCTGGACTCCAGGTCGGCCCCTCCTCCGCCGAGCTGGGCACCTTCGCGGGCTTCGCTTTGCCCGTGCCCATCACGTAGATCAGGTCCTCGATGCGCTTGACGTTCGGGCGCAGCATCACGCCCCCGCTCATGAGTCTCAGCATGTCGCGCTTCAGGTGCGAGTAGCGCCGTTTCCTGACGACATCCGTCGCCTCCAGGCCCACGCCCCCTCGGCCCCATGATGGCGCCATCCAGGTCCTTCACAGGTCCTTCGCCTGGAAATCAGCCACGTGCACTTCGACCAGGACCTCCTTCTCCATGTGGCAGTAGAACTGGGGCTGGCACTCGCATCGCCCAAACCCCTCGCCGTGTCAAAGACTCCGCCGCCTTATCCACCCAGCCAGCGCCTGCCACGCGCTGCCCCGGCAGCATCTTCTCCAGCGCCCACGCAATGTCGGTCGGTCTCCCCAACTCCGCCAGGATCGCCAGGTACTCGGCAGGCGGCTCCACACACACCATCTCCGTCTCGTCTGCCTGGTAGTAGGCCTTCACGCAGTCCGCAATGAGCGCGCCGTGGTTCCCTTCCTTGATGCCGACGAAGTCCACCGGTCGGCTCGTCTGCGCTGAGAAGCTCGCTGCGAACACGTCGCCTCGCTGCTCCATCCACTTGAACTCCTGCGCCACGTACCGCCACTTACAAGCCCCTCCTCGCATCTGCGGCCCCCAGCGCGCCTCGATCATCTTGAACTTCCCGCTCTCGCTCCCCGGAGTGTCCCTGCGCGCGCCGTAGCGCGCCAGCACCTCCAGCGCCTCGCGCATGCCCTTGAGCCCCACCGCTGCGCCCAGGCCGCTGGCCGCGACGTAGGCCGCCACGTCAGCGCAGCCCAAGGCGCTGCAATCGATCGGGTCGTCCAGCGAGATCGCTTCCACGCGCCTCGCTCGCTTGCCAGGTGCACCATGGTCTTGGTCATCAGCTGGTCGGGTTAGACTTCGCGGGGTAGCTGGCGCGTCCTCTTCCATCGCGGTTTCCGCCCGTGGCCCTGCTGCCGCTGCTGCTCCTGCTCCAGGCCCCGCCGTTGGCACCGGTTCAGGGCGTCGCGCGTCTCCGCCCCCAGCTGCTGGTTGCGCCCCCTGCTCTGGCGCCCGCTGCTGTTGATCCCCCCCGGCGCTGCTACCGCCTCCGCCTCTGCCTGCTTCGCCGTCTGCTCCGCCGCCGCCAGGACGATCGCGGGCACGGGCCGCTGCATTCGCGGCCGCGGCTCGCGCGGCTCGGCGCTCCGCGCGCCCCAGGGCAAAGCCGCCGCCGCCTTCCGCAACTTCGCGTCGTTCCGCGGCGCAGGCCCCGCCTCCTGCGGGTCCTGGCACGATGCCAACCTGCTGGTGCCAGGAACAAGTGGCATCGCCCTCCGTGTGCTTCCCGATCCAAACGCCCATCACGAAGCTCGACTCGCCCTCGCGCTCGAGCGCCCACGCCGCGATCTGCCACGCGTGGGAGGTCGTTTCCTTGAAGAGCGCGGTCTCCGCGCATGGTAGGATCTCGCCGTTGTAGGTTACTCCGCAGTCTGCCTGATGAGATGCCCCCCCATCGGCTCTCGGCCTGCACGTCGAAGTCGCCGAGGTCAAGTTGCGCGTCACCCAGCGCCAGATCGGTGCGTCTGCCGTGCTCTTCATGCCGTAGCGCTTCTCCAAATCGAATTTGTAGGTTCTCCCCTTCTCCTGAAAACATCCGATGGGCGCCTCGATCGCGCCCATGCTCTGACTGTTCTTCACGTTGCCCTGCTTCGCCTCCAGCTTGACGTTCTTGCTCAGCTTCCCCCGCACTTCCTCCAGCAAATTCATGTATCCCCAGCTGTCTGGACCTGCCATGCGCGGAGCGCCTCGATCATCAAGGCACGCCGACTTTTTCTGGAAGAGAGCTCGCCACCAGCGACGCGCGCGACAGAAGCCTGCAACTCGAGGTTAGCACACGCCAACAGCTGGCCAGGAACTGCGGACAGAAAAAACGAAAGAAGAAACAGGGCGGGAGGGAGGGAGACTTTGAGCAAACAGCCATGGATGGACGGCAGGGAAACGACAACTAGGGATTCAAAAACGTGTGGAACACTGAACTGTATCCCCAGCTGTCTGGACCTGCCATGCGCGGAGCGCCTCGATCATCAAGGCACGCCGACTTTTTCTGGAAGAGAGCTCGCCACCAGCGACGCGTGCGACAGAAGCCTGCAACTCGAGGTTAGCACACGCCAGAAGGGACAGTGCCAAAAACACGAAGTCGAATGGCCCCAAGGCCGTCTTCATTTACCTACTGAAGGTTACATTGACAATTTCGAAGCCATGGCTGAGACTCTACGGCACACGATTGCATCATCGAAAGCGCGGGCCAACTGCTGACACAGGCGAGAAGGATATGCCTCGGCGACGGCGGTCCAGAAACGTCGATCGGGCGCACGCCCCTCCAGGACTTGGTGGGGCTGTCCTGTTCGACTGCAGCAGCCTCGGGTGCGCTTACACAGCTTCACCAAGGGGGTCAAATCAATGTAAGTTCCTAAAAAACTGGTGCGCTTCCGCCAAGGGGTTCCCCACTGACAGAAGTCTGTACTGACGAAAGACCAACGCGTGGATCTGACAAGCGAGGCGACTGGCGGCGCGAGCCACAGCCGAGAGGTTGAAGGGTTCTCCATCGAACACGGCACCTGCAGGCGGCGGGCGACCGTTAGAACTGAAACACTGAAGCGCATCATCTGATTTCCAAAATCTACTGCGGCTTGCGCCGACGGTATCAAGTCGGGCAGGCCTAGGACACATGTGTCGGAGCGGAGACGGGGAGGACCAGGCTGGATATCTCTGGCGCGCGACCAGCTGTCACACGGCGTCCCAAGATGCACACCTAAAATGAGCCCGGCTTGAATCCAGCCCCGAATCAAACGTTGCCTCGAAACGTCCCGCAGATCAAACAAGGGACCGTGCTTGATATCCCACGCTAGCACATGATACCCTTTTCGCGCCATCGTTCGCGCGAGGCGACCAGAGCCTGAGAAGATCTCTAGAAAAACTCTCACAGCTAGCGAGCCAGGAACGGCGGGGCAGCGAGCCTCCCTAAGAGAACCTCGGGGAGCACGCTGTGGCAGCGAAGCGCGTGCTTCTGGAGGGCTGGGGCCAGCCTCGCAAACTGCTCGCTCAGCCTTCCTCCTTTCTCGTACCTCCGCACGGAGGCGTCCGTCTTCCAGCGACCCCGCCGTTTCACTTCGCTCAACGGCCTGAGCCCGTTCACGAAGTCTCGGCTGGCGCCGGCGTGCCTGAGAAGGCATGGCATCGGCGCGGGCTCTAGGCCGAGGCGGCGGGCCGCGCGTCTGAAGATCGCGGCGAATTCCTCTACCGAGAAGCTGAACAGCGCGGCGTCTGGCGGCTTCGCAGCGGCCAGTCTCCGCAGCACTCCGCCCAGCCACAGGTCGCAGGTGAGGTCCAGCACGAGACTCTCGTCGAACTCTGCCGTCTTGCTGGGCCGCGCCTCCTCGCCGTCGTGTGGGTGCAGCACCAGGGCCCACTGTCGCGGGGCCTGGCTTCCCGAGGCGCGAGGCGCGATCGCGTGCTTGACTCGCACGCGGCCCCACTCGCCTGGTCGCATGTAGAACACCATCGACAGGACCACGCACGCCGCCGCCTCCCACAGGCCCATGCTCACCAGCTCGCAAGCCAGGGCGGCAACGACCTCCTCGGGGAGCGGCAGTCTCGTCAACGGCGGCGTCAGCACCTTCCAGCCCCGGAGCGACTGCCTGGCCCCGGGCAAACGAGCCCCGCCGTCGCGGCCGAGCCGCGGGTCGCTCCACTGCAGGGCGGCCAGCATCTGCACTCCGCGCCAGTGATCGACGCCCTCCAGGTACTGCCCCACCATCCACTCCGCAAGGCTGCAGTCCAGCTCGGCGGCAGCCTCGGGCGCCAGCGGGATCATCCTCCGCTCGTCGAGGGAGAACGTCGGCCGCGCAGGTAGCCCTTGCTCCGCCAGCCACTCGTCGAACTCGGCGGCCAGCTGCTGGCACCTCGACCTCACTGTCTGCGTCCGCACCGTGCTCAGCCGTAGCACGTCCAGCGTCCCCGCTTCGGCCAGCTTGGCTCCGCGCCGGGCCAGCTTCCTCCGCTTCACCTTGTCGGCCGCAGGCGGTGCCCGCGCCTCGGAGAGCGGTGGCGAGCCAGCCAGGTCGTCGCAGAGAAGCCTCCGAAGCGACGGCGCTGACGTCGCCTGGCTCGGCGGCACCGGGCGGGCCCTCGGGACCGAGCGGGCCTCTCCCGCCGGGGCAGCCGCCTGGCGACGCTCCAGCCTGGCCGACTCCAGCGCGAGCGCACCCAGCGTGCCACAGCCCTCGCGAAGGACCGTCGGCGAAGTTCCACTCGCTAGGCAGCCAGCGGGCACTGAGCCGGAGCCCCGTCGCCGCGACATGCGCTGCCACGGAGCGCAGCGCGCCGCTGACGCCGGGGGCCGAGAATCGGCCCTTGCCCAGAGCCAAGACAGACGAGAGCGAGTCGGATAGCAGGAGGTGGTGACACTCAAAGGCCTTCGTGGATCTGCAAATGTGCTTTACCCCAAACGCGATAGCCCTGGCCTCCCCCTCCACGATGTTCTCAGGCGGAGATCCCCACCTGTGCGAGCCCACTACAGCCCAACCTTCCTCACGAACCGCTTCGGGAAGACGTCCAGCGGCCCGCGTGCGGGCCTCCTTGCTAGCCTCCTCATCCCCCACGAACTGCTGGAAGTCCTTGGAGCTCTCTAGAGGCTTCGTCATGATCTCGTCCTCACTGGAGCCTGCAGCCCAAGCCCTGGAGAGCACCTTGTTGTCGCCCAAGAAACGCCACCGTTCTGAGAAACCGCCCATCGAGCCCACGAGGTCCTTGTCGAGGTCCTTGCAGACCAGTCCGAAGCCCCAAAAGGACGCGTCCGTGCACATCACCTTATAACTCCATGACACCTGCAGCTTCCTGGAAATCAGACACAGCAAACTCGAGAACGCATTTAACTCCCATCGGACGGACTCCCAAAGAGGGACCGCGGTACAGTGGCCCAGCCGCCGAATGAAGGCATAGACGGACCTGAAGATCGACAAATGCTCACGACAAAGAAGTGCAACAAAGGTACAATGGCCCAACACTCTCTCAACTTCTTTTGGACTCACGACGGCCTTGCTTGTCAAACAATCGAGCGCCAGGCGAAGTCTCCACAGCCTTGATCTCTTTGGTCGAATCTCTCTTTCTCGTCCTCGAATCTCCCACCCCAGGATGTCGGCATCATGATCACACATACAAACCTCATGGGTGGGTAACCCCCTGGACGTCAAGGCAGCGTTGACGAGCTTCACTGCGCGGGAAACGGCCTCGGGATCCGTACCCAAGGCGAGAAAATTATCCACATATATAGTCATCGCCAGTGGCTGCACCGGCGGCACTACACTCTTGCCCGAAATGAACGGAACGTCGAGCAGCGCGGGGATGGAGCTCACGATCCCGCGGTGAATGGTCTGGCACCACTACAGCGCATGCGACCAGCCCATGGGCAACACCGCCAGGACTGGCCACACACGACTGCCAGGCGCGAGGGACCTTCCGCCCAGGACAGTCAGCCCCACATCACCTGCCTTCACCGCCGGCAGCGCGAAGTAATCACGGAAAGCCTCAGGCAAGCCGAAGTGGTAGAAGGCGTCGCAGATATCCACGTGACCGACGTAGAGCTGCTCACCCTCTGGCACGGCCAGCTCTCCCAGTGCAGAGCCTGTCGCCAGCGCGACTGTCGAAGGCATCCTGAACCAGCAGTTGGCCCGTCGGCAGTCTATCACCATGCGCTGCTTGCCAGACTTCTTACGCACGAAGAAGAGGCCGCACCTCTCACGCGGCGCGGCTGAGAAGGTCACCATCCCCGCCGCATGCAAGCGCCGCACCAGCCCAGCATAGGCGTGTGGCTGAGCTCGTAGGATAGCATCCATGTACGGCTGTCGCGGAGCCTCGGAGAGGTTGGACTCCGCATCCTTGCGTGGAAGGAGCTGCTCGTGCATTGCTGCCTCGACATCAAAATCGCCCACGCCTGCAACCAGCTCCCCAAGCGGCACAGGAGCGTTGCCGGCCTCAGGCAGCGAGACGAGGGAATCGTCGAAGCTGACGACTGGCGAGTCGATGTCCTCGTACACGCCAGCACCGCGGAGCTCGCGGAGGGCTCCTGCGGGAGTAAGGCCAGGTGGCAGGGGGCCCAGCGCAGCAGCAGCATGACGAACGCGCTCATGTACCAAGCGGCGGGGTAGCCGCTCCGCCAGGCCAGGAGCGCCGGGCGCCCCGGGCCGACAAGCCAGATCATTGAGGGCCCCAAGGGCGCGGTTGGCTTCAGCCACATGAGCGTCGCGCCGCAGCAGCCGGCGCCGAACCGAGCGGCTCGCCACGCCCTTCGCGGGAGCCAGGCCGCCCCGAAGCAGCGGGACAGGGAAAAGGTCTCGACGGCCTGGAACTCCGTCGAATTGAATTCGCCCAGGTACGCATGCAGGAGAGCCCTGGGGCTCGGCGGCCTTGAAGCTCGAGAAGGAGGCGGCCGCGCTCAGGCCTCCTTCCCGCGACGCCGTCATGACTTCCCTCCGCCGCCTTCCCCCTTGGGACCCTTGCGGCGGAGCTCTCGTTCTTCTCGAGCCTTCCTGATGTTCTTCATGATGGCGGCGTCCTTCTCGACCTGGCCCTTCACGAACTCGAGGAGCGTGGGGGCCACCATCAGCAGGTCCCCAGCCTTGCTGAAGCCGCTGAAGGCCGAGAACTCCTCGGGACTCATCTTGTCCTTGGAGCTGGCCGAGTCGGCCTCCCGCAACCGATCGTGGTAGCTCCACTCGATGGTCTGCGCCCGCCGAAAGATCGCCTCGGCGAAGGCACAGTTGCTGAGGTCCAGCTGGTCGTAGGTGCCGGCCAGCTCGATGTACTTCATGAGCTGCTCGTGCTCCTGCACCCCCCACTGCTCCGACTGGAGCCGCGCCGTCGTCTTGAACATCAAGTGATGATCCGTGGGGGTGCGCCGCCGCCGCAAGAAGTCCAAGCACCACCAAGCTGACCGAGGCCCCGCCACCGGGAAGTCACCGAAGGGCTCCTCCTCACAGGCGCCCACCACCTCGCGCCACTCACGGCCTCGGCCCCGCGGCCCACTCTTCACCGTCAAGGTTCGAGCATCTCCTCCGCCTCCGTTCTCGGCGCCAGCACTGAGGGGGTGGCCCTCGCCTCCTCGCAGGCTCATCACGAAAGAGTCCTGGTCGAGCCCCGCCAGGTGCACCACCGCGGCTCGCCCGGGCGCCGCCAAGTACAGCCCTTTGCCACAGAGCGAATGAGCAGGAGGCCCTAACTCGTCCCCGAGCGCGATGCGGCAGCGCTCGTCGGCCTCGGCTGCTCGCCAGACGCGGCCGCTCGAGCGCGGCGTGCTACTGCCCTCAACGGCAGGCCCAGGGGCGCCGCTGTCGCCAATGGCCTCCGCGGCCGCAACTCCCGGTCCAGCGTGGCCTCCGCGGTCTCCTCCGAGGTCCAGCCCCAAAGGCGGTCTCTTGCCCGTCATCCGTCGGCCGCCGAAGAAGTTGGCCCCGAGCGCCTCGCGCACCGCCACGTCTCTTCCTGCGGCCGTTCGCACCGCCACCGGCGCCTCCAGCAGCACCCCGCGCGCCTCCGCATCGGCTTGGGCGGCCGAGAAGGTCCGACGGTAGAGGCCCCTCATCACCTCCTCCGTCGGAGACTCCTCGAAGCGATACGCCCGCCCGAGCCCACTGGGCAGCCGCAAGTCGCGCGGCATCTCCAGCCACTCGACGGGACTGTCGTCGGGCGAGCCTCCCTCGAGCTCCTCGATGTACATGTCGTGGTCGGGAGTGTACACCACCCAGCAGGCTCCTGGGAGCCCGGCGCCAGCGGCCTCACTGGCTGCTGGGTACAGCAGGATCCGCTCGTGCCAGAGGTCGCCCCCTGCGTAGCGCACCACTGCTCTGCACCCCGGGAGAAGCCGCCACGACGATCCCCTGGGCGCCAGCGCCATCGCGAGGCTCGAGGCGAGCTGCCGCGGCGAGGCTGAGGCGTCCGAGACCGAACCCAGCGAGCAACGCGAGCAGCACCAGCGCTATCGCGGCCCCCCAGCCGATACAGCCCTCCACCGCCTCGCGCAGCGCCCCGACGAGCGCGTCGGCGAGCGCGTCGCACACCGGCCCGCCTGCGGCCGCCAACCAGCGAGGGCCGCCGCCCCCGCCGCCGCCGCCAGCAGGAGCGCCGCCGCCTCCGCCTCCCTCCCCGCACGTGCAGAAGCACGCGGGGCAAGGCGGGCACGGCGGGCAAGGAGGCGCCGCAGGGCAGCTGGGCAGCAGCGCCCAGGACGCGCCAGCGTGGAAGCCCGCGCGGGCAATCTCGCGGATCCCCGAGGCGCTGGCCTCGACGAGGGGCCGCAGGGCTTCCTTCATGCCCCTGGAAAAAGACTTTGAGCAAACAGCCATGGATGGACGGCAGGGAAACGACAACTAGGGATTCAAAAACGCGTGGAACACTGAACGAGTCGCTGGCCCGCCGTCCGTTTTGATGTCCGCGGTCGCCAGGTGCATGCCTTCGATCAAGTTGCCCACGCTCGCCACTGCATAGTCGGCGACAGCTTTCGTCGGCATCGAGATCGCGTCGAACATCAGAGCGCCCCTGTCCGCCATCACGAGCGTCGTCGCGAAGACGCCCGCCGCCCGCGACCCCTCGCCGCCAACCTCGGCGCCGTCGCCGTTGGCCTTCAGGCAGCAGAAAATGCGGTCGTGCCGCCGCGCCCGCAGGCCCCGCACCACTCGGCATTCGTCAAGAGCAGCAACTCGCGGGCTGCCCTCTCCTCAGACGCCGGCCCCGCTGGCCCAGCAACTTGCCGCGGTGCGATCGCAGGCGCCCCCTGGACGGACTGCTCGCGCCTGCGCTCCAACTCCTTCAGCTCGTCGCGGCGCGCCGTGACCCTTCGCTCCGCGTCGCTGACCCTGGTCCACAGCTCGTTCTTCCTGCCGTATTTCGGCGCCCCCAACTCCCGCAACCTCGCTCGCATGTCATCCTCGAGGCTCTGAGGATGCAGGGCGATCTCCTGGCCGTCACGCTGCAGCATTGGCCGTCGCGCAACCTGCTCGAGTGCTCGATCTCATCCTTCTGCTGCCGTCGCAGCCGGCTGCGCTGGCCCAGGTCGGGCCGCTGCCGCCACGTTTCCGCCGCTGCCTGAGGCCCCGGGCGATGGCCCGAACTCCTCCTCAGCCCGCTGCTCGTCGGCGTTCACGCGCGCCGCGAACTCCCGCGCCTCCGTCGTCGACTTGATGGTCTTCGCGTTGAAGCAAATCGCGTTGTTGCGCCTAGTGAGCGGGGCGCCCCTGCTGAGGTCGCCGCCCGGGCACACGCCCACGCCCGACTTCGCGCTTAGTCAGAATTCCGCATCCTTGCCCATGACCTCGAGCAGCGAGACGAGCGGCTTCGACACCGCGTCGCCAAGCCTGAAGTCCGCCATCGGAAGCTTCGTCTGCTCGTTGTCGCTGTCGACCGTCATCGGCGCCGTCGCGACGGTGCCCATCCTGACGCCCTGCGTCTGCGCGCCCAGCAGCCTCGGGCCGTCGCCTGCCTTCCGAACGCACCCTCCGCCGAAGGAGGTCGGGCCCGCGCGGCAGTCGCTCGCCGTGTCCGGCGCGATGAAGGCGGCGCCGTCGACGTCCATCGCGCAGCACTCCTCGTCACAGTCGCCTGCCCGCATCACTGCGCAGTAAAGCTGGTCGTCGTCGTGGATCTCGCACTCTTCGTCGCCAGCGAACTCTATCTTGGCAAGTGCATTCGGCCCTGTGCCCTCCTGCTCGATCGCCGCGCTGTTCTTCGCCTTCTCGTCGGCCACACGCTTCCCGCAGCCCGTTTTCTCGCGGCTCGCCTCGTGGCAATAGTCGCACTTCCCAGTGGAACAGCCCAGACCTTGGCCCTTGTTGCCCTTGCCGCAACTCATCTTGCCACCAGCTCCAGCGCCTCGTGCCTCGCCGTCGCCATTGGATTTGCCCTCGTCTCGCCAGTAGCAGTCCTTGGCCGCGTGGTTCGGCCACCCGCAGATCTGGCACTCGTCTTCGTTCTTGCCCTTGCCACCACTCGAGATCGCGTCGACGCCCATGTCATAGTTCCCCATGCTCGCCGTCGGCGGCTTTGCGATCGCACCACTCTGCCCGATCACCGCCTCGAAGATGCAGCTCCTCGCCCGCGCGGCGTCGCTTAGCGCGCCCCTCTGCGCCGACCGAAGCATGGCCTTCACGTCGTCGGGGGCGCGCGCCATGATCGAGCTCGTCTCCATCTTACGCGTGACCTCTTCGCCCGCGGCGCGCTCGTAGCGCGAGATCAACTCGCCCCAGGCAATCAGCGCCTCCGCGAAGCGCTCCTCGCCTTCGCGTTCCTTCCACGAGAGCGGTGCCAGGATCTGCTGGGGCGTCTGACAGTGCTCCTCGTTCAAGCGCGGCCTGCACTCGCCGCGCAGCCCCCCCCCCCGCCCCCCATCGCCTCGAAGCCGTCGCCCCGCGGGCGCAACATCACGATGCTCTGCGCCGCGCCCTCCGCAGCGCTCGCCAGCAGGCGGCACAAACTCCTGCCGACCTGCGCACCCTGCTCGCCCAGATCCTCTGGCCTAAGCGTTTCCGCCGCGTCTCTGGCCATCTCGAGGCCCGCCGCCCACCCCAGCAAGCCGCAGTAGTTCTCGAACGGGAAGGTCCTCCAGTCCTCGAAGTCCTCCCGCCTGCCAGAGAAGGCCGGCACCTTCCCAACTCCACGGAATCAAGCAGCTGCGCCCCTGCAGCCACGCCATCGGCCGCCATGCCGCGCAGGCGGCACTAGTCTCTTGGGGAAGGTTCGATATCTCACAACCTGTCACCATGCAGAGATGATGATGCAGGCTCGATGTTTCTCGAGCCCCGATGAGCTTCGGAGGGAATACCACCCTCCGACGGTCTCGGGCCTCCTCGGCCCCCGCGCACGCTGGGCCCTTCAGGGCCCTTGCATCACAGGCCCTGCGCGGGGGGCCCTACTCTCACTGACCCCTGCAAACCACCACAACCACCATCCACCACCACCACCACCACCACCACCAACGCCACCACAACCCACCACAACCACAACAACCACCACCACGTGCCACCACACCACCACCACCACCACCACAACCACCACCCCCGCCACCACCACCACCCCCACCCACCACCCACAGCCACCACCAGGACCACCACCAGCACCACCACCAGCACCAACACCAGCACCACCACCATCACCACCACGCCACCACCATGCCACCACCACCACCGCCACCCCCACTACCACCACCACCACCACCACCACCATAACCCACCACCACTACCACCACCACCACCACAAACCACCACACAACCACCACCACCACAGCCACCACCACCATCACCACCACAACAAACCACCGCTACCACCAATACCACCACCACCATAACCACCACAAAAACCCACCACCACTACCACCACTACCACATCTCCCACACCACCACCACCGCCACAACCACCACCACTACCAGCAGCACAACCCCACCACCATCACCACCACCACCACAAAACACCGTCGTCCTCGTCGACGCTTCCCGCCACCGCCGTCCGCCGCCGCAGGCGCCGGCACCGGCCCAGGAATGGAAATCGTCGCCCCCGCCGCCGTCGCCAGCCGCCGCCGACACAAGCGCCGGCCCGAGGAGAGGGGGCGCAGAGGAGGGGGGGGGGGGGAGGGGAGGGGATTCGAACCCCCCCCGTCACGGGAAGGGGGTGGGTTCGAACACAACCCCCCCATCCAGGGGGGGGGGGCCTGGTTTCACCCCCCCCCTCCAAGCGAACACACAACGCGCTCTGTCATACATGCATACATATATTTATGTGGCTGTGTATATATATATGTACACACATACACACACGTACACATATACATACACATGTGCATACACACATATATGAATCTGTGTATTTATATATATATATATATATATATATATGCTCGCCCCCCCCTGTGATCATACATTTCGTTTTTTTCTCGTCGGCTTCGTCGTCGTCTTCGTCGTCGTCGTCGTCGTCCTCCTCCTCGTCGTCCTCCTCCTCCTTCTCCTCCTCCTCCTCCTCCTCCTTCCCCTCCCTCTCCTCCTGCCCCTCTCCCTCCTCCTCCTCATCCTCCTCCTCCCCCTGTGCCTCCTCCCTTTCCTCCTCTTCCTCCTCCTCCTCCTCCTCTCCTTTCCCATCTTCTCCATTCGCCTTGTCTTCGCTACTTCCCACTTCTTTCTTTGTCAGCCCTCCCCCTAGTATGCTGCCCACTCTCCGTCCGCATCGGTGTCGTTCCTTCCCGCTGCATTTCTTTCTATGATTTGTTCCTTCTCCTTTTGATTATGTTCGTTATCCTCCCTATCCTCCCTCCTCCCTCACCCCTCGTCCCTCCTCCTTCCTCCCACCCTTCTCCGTTGCAGGGCCTCGTCATCTTCTTCCCCTTCGCAAGCTTCCTTACCGCCCTCGTTCCTTCTACTCTTTATTGTCCCTCCTACTCTTCAGTATCATTGTCGTTCCTTCTACTCGTTTATCGCTGATCCGACTTCTCTGCATATGTTCGTCTTTCCAAGGGCCTTCAAACATCGATTCCTTATGTGTAGGGGCCTCCACATATTGATTCCATGTGTGGAGGGACCTCCACATAATGATTCCATATGTGCAAGAGTTTTCCATAATGATATCTTGTGTGGAGGGGCCTCCCACTCGTTGAATCCTTATGTGGAAAGAGCCTGATTCGTCTTGTGGGGGATCCTCCACATGTTGTTTCCTTATGTGGAAGGGATCTCCAAGTGTTGATTCCGTCTGTGGAGGGACCTCCACATTTTGATTCCTTATGAGCAAGGATCTCCATATTGATTTCTTATGTGGAGGGGCGTCCAACTTGTTCATTCCATATGTGGAAGGGGCCTTCACATAATGATTCCTTATGTGAAAGGGCCTGCAAGTATGGATTCCTCATGTGGATGGGCCTTTTCATGTAGATTCCTTATGTGGAGGGGCCTCCACATATTGATTCCGTCTGTGGAGGGACCTCCACATATTGATTCGTTCTGTGGCGGGCGATCTCCTGTTCCTCCTCCTCCTTCTGCTCCTCCTCCCCCTCCTTCTCACTCCGGCGCAGGGGTTGAGGAGAAGAAGGATCAGAAGGAGTAGGAGGAGAAAGATGAGGAGGAGAAAGATGAGATTGTTTCCTTTTGTGGGGGATCCTCCACATATTGATTCCTTATGTGGAAGGGACCTCCACATGTTGATTCCGTCTGTGGAGGGACCTCCACATATTGATTCCCTATGTGCAAGGGGTCTCCATATTAATTTCTTTTGCGGAGGGTCCTCCCACTTGTTGATTCCTTATGTTGAAGGGGTCTGCACATATTGATTCCTTATGTGGATGGGCCTTCAAATTATCGATTCCTTAAGTTGAGGGGCCTCCACATGTTGATTCCGTCTGTGGAGGGACCTCCACCAATTGAGTTCTTTTGCGGCGGGCGATTTCCTTTTCCTCCTCCTCCTCCTCCTGCTCCTCCCCCTCCTCCTCCTCCTCCCGCTCTGGCGCAGGGGTTGAGGATAAGAAGGAGCAGAAGGAGTAGGAGGAGGAAGATGAGGAGGAGAAAGATGATATTGGTTCCTTTTGTGGAGGGGCCTCCCCCATATTTTTTCCCTATGTGCAAGGGGCCTCGCTCATATTGATTCCTCTTGTGGGGGGGATTCCTCCACATATTGATTCCTTATGTGGAAGGGACCTCCACATGTTGATTTCGTCTGTGGAAGGACTTCCACATATTCATTTCTTAGGTCAAAGGGGTCTCCACATGAATTTCTTATGTGGATGGGCCTTCGAATATAGATTCGTTATGTGGAGGGGCCTCCACATATTGAGTTTGTCTGTGGAGGGACCGCCGCCCCAGGCGGGGCCCGAAAAAGATTGAAAAAAAGAAAAATAATATAAAAAAAAAGAAAAAAAAATGCGTTTTCACATGAAAAAAAAAACTCCGCCTCCGAGGGCGGGGAGGGGGAAAAAAGGAAAAAACACCCTCCTCCGTCTCCTCCGCCTACTCCTCTCCCCCCTACTTCCCTCCCCCCCCTCTGGTATCTCCATTGGGATGCGGGGGAGGAGGAAGGGGGAGAGGGGTAGGCTGAGGAGACGGAGGAGGGTGTTTTTATTCCTTTGTTTCCCTCCCTCCCCCCCCGCCCTCGGAGGCGGAGTTGTTTTCCTTGTTTCCCATGTGAAAACATTGTGTTTTTCATATTGTTCCTTTTTTGCCTGTTGTTCTGTCTCCCGTTCGGCCCCTCAAGGTTTCCCCGCCGCCCCTGGGGGGGGAGCGAAAAACAAGAAAAAAAATATGAAAAACCTGTGTTTTCACAGGAAAAAACGACAAACCAAACTCCGCCTCCGAGGACGGGGAGATGGGAAAAAAGGAAAAAAAACCCTCCTCCGTCTCCTCCGCTTACTCCTCCGCTTCCTCCTCCCCCGTCTCCCCAAATGGAGAAAACAGACAAGGGCAGGGCGGTGTTGTCCTTTTGTCCACCCTCCCCGCCCTCTGAGGCGAAGTTTTTTCCTCTTCATCGAGGAGACGGAGGAGAGGTGTTTGTTTTCCTTGTGTTCCTCCTCCCCGCCCTCGAAGGGGGGGGGTTCCTTGTTTTTCCATATGAAAAACACAAGTTGTTTCCCATTGTCTTGTTTTTCATGTTGTTCGGTTTCCCGTTCGGCCCCCGCGGACACCCTCCTCCGTCTCCTCCGCTTACTCCTCCCCCCCGACTCCTCTCCCCCGAAATGAGGAGAAGGAGGAGGAGGAGGAGGAGGACGAGGACGACGACGACGACGACGACGACGACGACGACGACGACGACGACGACGACGACGAAAAAAACGAAATGTATGATCACAGGGGAGCGACCATATATATATAGATATAAATATAGATATAGGAATATATCATGTTACTGCACGTGTCCACGCCAATGGTCTAATAGCTCAGTTCCCCCCTCAGACTGCGTTTCGCCGCGGACCGCCCGACGCCCCCAACCCCCGCAGCTGCGCCAAGCCAAGAGCAAGACCCCCGCAGCCAGAGCAACCAAGCGTGGCAGTCCACACTGGCTTCACTCCAGGCTTCACGGGCCAGCTTCACGACACGGAGGGACGTTTCAGGACCCAGGTCACACTGAACCCCAGTCCGCGGCACCGCAAAAACGGGGAAAACACGCTATACCCACTCCACCCCCTCGTGGCTTACTAGCCGTGAAAATGCTGTTAAACTCTCCACCCCATCCACCTCATTTGCAGTACATTAGTCTGCTTTCGAATTTGGAACTACGAAATCATTGCCAGAGCGAAACTCGTGTGTATATACAGGCAACAAACGCAATCCATGTAAAAGAGCGGCGGCGGCCTGGTCCGCGGGCCGCACGCGCACGAGCTCTGCCACCGCACCCTCGACGTAGATGCGGGCCGCCATGCTGCTGGCCCACCTGCCCTTGACGAGCGCGGACCCCATGGAGGGCGACCGCAAGAAAAAATATGAGGCGCCTCCTCGTTGGATAAAGTGCCATGAGAAGCGCCCCGGAAAGCCCAGGCCGCGCGCGGGGGCCCCGAGCGCACTTCTGAGCTGGGCGGGCGACCTCCACGACAGGGCTTCGCCTGCGGGCCGCTGCGGCACGACTGGCCTGAGCATTGCCTTGGCAACTGCTGACCGGACGACGACGGCCTCTGCAGCGTTTTTGCCCGCCGTGGTCTTAGACGTCTTGATCCGCAGCACGACTGAGTCACCTCGGTCGAGAACGTCGCCCGTCGTCACCGCAAAGGCCTCGCCACCCCGCAGCAGGCCTTCGAAGCTGATGAGCAGCAGGCACCTCACGTCGAAAGCTCCGGCCCCCGCCGCCAGGCCTGCCATGCCCGCGAGGATGTCGGGCGTGAACGGCAGCACTCGCTCTGCAGGCTCCGCTCGAAGACGCCATGCCTTCAGCAGCGCCCACGACAGGTCCAGCCTCCGCCGCAGCTTGGGCAGCAGGAAGCACACGCCCGCGACGGTGTTGTTCGCCAGCGCGATGCCCGCTCCGCTCTGCCAGATCGCCTCCAAATAGCTGGCGACCAGGCTGTCAGCATCCTCTGCCTCGTCGCCCAGGACGCGCACCTCCTGAGGGCTCACCCCGTAGTGCCTCAGCAGGTCCTGCACTGCGCGAGTGTACCTCGCTCGAGTCGCAAACCTCACTCGCAGCGAGGCGAGGGTCTGCTGGCGCCCCCCGCGCCGCTTCAGCGCAGCAGCCGCGGCCCGCGCGGGATCACGGCGGGCCGCACCTCGCCGCGCTCCCTGAGCCGCGAGCCACGCCACAGCTTGCGCGACGGCTCGTCCGCCGGGTTGTCCTCCGAGACCACGCAGCCGATCAGCGGGCACATGTCCGCCGCGATCGCCATGGCCATCCAGCGCCTCAGCGCTGGCTGCAAGCGGCGGCTGCTGCTGCGACCCTTGGTCACGATGGCCGCCACGACCTGACTGTCGACGAGGTGGAGCCACCGCGTGAGGTGTCGGGCTGGCTTCCGCGCTCGCCATCGCATGGCTGCCAGCGCCGCCCGCAGCTCTCTCGCGTTGATGTGCGCGTGCGTCTCGCGCGGCCACGCCATACTCTGCGCGACGCGCCACCGCCACGCGAAGGGGCCCAGGCTCGAGCGAGGCCAGCCTCTTGGACGGCACAGCAGGCCGCAACCCAGCAGCACGTCCGAGCCCCCCTTCTCCGAGCGGCTCAGGTGGAGGGCGAGACGCCTGGCCTCCTCGGCGTTCGGGTCGCCCGAGCTGTCCTGCCCTCGAAGCAGCCGCACTGGCCCCAGGTCCCGCGGCACTGGCCGACGCGCGCGATCTCGGGCACGGACAGGGGGCGCGCCAGAGCGGACTCCGCCAGGAAGACGTGCTGCAAAGCCCATGCGACCGCATAGACGCTGAAGCTGTTCCCGAGCAGGAAGGCCCTGGCGTCTGAGGCGGCCTGCGGGTTCGAGCCCTTCGTGGCTACCGCGGTGTAACCCTTATCGAAACCCAGCAATCGTTCCCTCTCCGTGCAGCTTGGCAGCCCCCCTGGCAGCCTCCCAGAACAATCATGGACGAGATTGTTCTCCTCGCACAGCGCAACATGATAGCGGAACGAGTCGGACTGCCAGCGCGCTCGCGCCTCACTGGATGCCGAGGCCAGGCCGCGCGGCGCCGACGGGAAGCTCGGGAGCGGCCTGCAGCACAGCGTCGGGAAGGGGAGCGGGCGCCCGGCCCAGCGAAACCCCTGGCCCTCCCACTCGATGTCCAGCAGCGGCCCGTTGTCTGCCATGACCTCGAGGCAGTAGCACTTGTCGACAAGGCGCAGCGGCGGTGCCGCCTGGAGCTGCCAGCTGAGCCAGAAGAGCCGCGGCCTGCGACACGGCGCCATGACCGACGAGCTGATGAGGTACGGCTTAACTCCCATGCAGCTGGACATGGCCTTGACATTATCGCCTGTCATGCTCGCCACGTTCTCGAGCAGCGAGTAGAACCGCCGCCCGAACGCCCGCTGCAAAAGCCGGAAGATCCTGGGCACCTCGTAGAACAGAGAGCTCTTGCGGCCATGCAAGCTTCCACCGCTCGCGTTGAGCCGCGAGAGGCCCTGGCACGGGCTGCCCGCGCCAGCGACGCACACGTCCACCGTCTCCGAGAACGTGTCAAAGAGGTCCTGCACCAGGTTCTCGCCCACCCGCGTCACGTCGCCTCAGTCGATCGCGCCTGGCCAGCGCAGCCGGACAACTCGCCTGGCCTTCGCGTCGGTCTCGGCGGTGACATAGGCGACGATCCTGACGGGCAACCTCGAGAGCGACACCGCGAGGCCGCCGATGCCGTCGACGAGCCCCACGACTAGGACATTGAGCACCTTCAACACGACTGCCCTCGGGATCCTCGGGTTAGACACGGTCCAAGGGCACCGCGGGTCTACAGGCACGTTGAGCAGCCGAGCGCCCACGCCGAGGTGATCAGCGACCTGGCTCACGGATTTGAGCGCCGATGCCGCCTCCCCGCGAAGGCTCGTGGACGCGCAGACGCCGCCCCCGAACTCCGAGGCGCCCGAGACCGCGACCACCCCCTCGATGCGGGCGCGGAGAGAAGTGGCCGCTGTAGGCAGCAGCATGAGGCCCAAGAGGAGCTCCTCGACCATCTCTGCATTGCATCGGACCGTCGATAGCGCCGTCGACAGGGACCACACGGAGTTGAGGAGGCCGAAGAGCAGGCGTCGAAACTCAAAAACCCGCACCAGTTTGCCGAAGACCATATGCACACCCGCCAGGGCACCCGCTCCTGCGACAACGTCGCGAGGCAAAGGGCAGCGGCGCTCAGCACCTTGGGGCCTGGCGCTGCAAGCCGTCCGCTGACGCCACCCACGTCGGCCCCCATGCGCTCAACCCGCGTCTCCCGCAGGTGGGCCTTCTCCGCCGAGTAGGCCACGCCAGCGCGCCTGTAGCTCTCCCGAACGCGCTGCTGGCAGTCCGCCTCGGTGCCCACGATCTGCCGCGCCCGCGCCTCGTCCACGATCTCAGGCGCGTCGAAGTCGTCGATGTACACCTGCCACCAGCCGGTCTCGCGGCCACTGCCCAGCTCGACGATCGGGCGCGCCTCGCCCTTCCGCCACTCCAGCTCAGGCGGAAGCCCTGCACCCCTGGGCGACGGCAAGCGGCGCAGCCTGCGGTGGATGCTGGAAGACCGGGACCGCCAGCATCCACCCCATGGCAATCACCGCGGACGCGATGCATACCTGCCGCTCGGGGCGCCCGAAGAGCGCGCCAGGGAGACCTGCCGACCGCCACGCAGGGGTGCCAGGCCTTGGGGGTCCTCCAGACGAAGAAGGCCCCCTTCTGGTCGCCACCCGACCACAGCAGCAACATGCCCTCGGGGATGTGCAAAGACACCCAGTTCGTGGACGCCGCGAAGAGCGACGCCTCACCGACATACGCCTTGAGCAGGGCGTTGCCGGGGACCATGTTCAAGATCAGCCCGGTGACCAGCTCGGCGCCTGGCCCTGGCTTGCCCTTCTTCTCCACAGCGAAGAGCCCGTTCAAGAGGGGCTCGCCCCGGACCCTGACGGGCTGGCCCTCGCTCAGCACCGCGAAAAACCCCAAGCTTCACAAAGTGCACCGCGAGCTCGCGCCAACCCGCTTCGACCGCGACGTTGACCCTGGCTCGAGGCATGGGGTCGGGCCAGTCGGCCTCGGGAAGAAGGGCCTTCTCGGGCGACGCCAGTCACTCGGCTACGTCGGGCTCCACGAAGTCCAGAGCGCCCAGCGCCGCGGCATGCTCGGGCTGCGGCAAGCCTGGCGCCAGCTCCGCGAGCACGCAGGGCATCGCCTTGGCCACGGGCTCGCCCGCGTAGCCCACGGTCGCCTCGCCGAGGGCCACGTCGGCGGCGGGCACGCTCACCCGCTCGAACGGGCCCCCCAGGAAGTCGACGACGCGGGACTTCAAGAACCCCATGGCCTGCTGCTGCGCCTGCGACAAAATCGGGCGATGCCTCCAACTCTCCTCGCAGCGATCACAGTACGTATATTTCAGCGCCGTAACGGAAAGAAACAACCAGGCCTCCTCAGCTACCTGACAAGCGATAGGCCCTGCCCTGCACCTGCGCCCAACATCTCTACTCGTGCACCAGCGCCTGACAGCCAGTAGACTTGGCAGGGGCAGCGGCAAACAGGTCACGAACGCGCCAGCCGCTCCCGCCACGTGTGGACACGTGCTCTGCTAATTCTCTGGAGAAGTCCCCTAGGCTGCCAGGGTGGCGCCCGACGAGCTGCACGAGGTGCACTGCCATGTCGACGCTCGCGACGGCCGTGCCGAACTGGACCGTGACCTCGCCACGCCGCGCCTCGGCGTCGCGCGCGGCGCAGCCCGCGGCGGGGAGCCCCCGCATGCCATCTAGGAGCGAGGTGCTCGCCAGCTCCCGCTGCTGGCCCCCGCTGGGAGGCGCTCCAGCCGCGAAGCGGCCCCCTGCCCCCTCCGCCTCCAGCCAGCAGCGACCCGCTGCTACAGGTCGGGAACCGCGCCGCGCCCTCCTCATCGGAAGCTGCACCTCCAGCAGCCTCGGCAACGTCTGCGACCGCCTCCGGCCGCGCGACTCCGTCATGAAGTTCCGCAGCCGCGCCTTGCACCCCTTCGACGTCTCGCCATCCTCCTTCGGGCAGGCAGCCCTCGCCGCCTTGAAGTTCAGCGGCGCCTGTGAGCCCCCAGCGGGCAGCTTCTTGGCGGTCTTGTCGGGCTGCGCGACGCGCTGGCGAGGCGATCTCTCGCCCTCCTTCGCGCTGCCCTTCGGCGCCCTCGGGCGGTCGGGCGCGCGATTGCCGGGCAGCCGCGGGGGGCGCCCCCCCGCCCGGCCTGCAGCAGGAGGCGCCAGCAGCGGGCGCGCCCCCCCCCCGGCCTCCACATCAACCCCGGGGCTTGCGAAGCCGGCTGCTGAGCTCCTCCAACTTCAACTCGCCGAGCTCGATACTGCGGATCATCTCCTCCACCTCGCTGCGCAACGTGGTGGGCTCGTCCTTCCTTGGCGGGGATCAGCTCGAGCCACTTCGCCGCGCCCCAATGGACGTCGCCGACTGCCACCTGCGCCGCCTTCAGCCGCTGGGTCACGATATCCAGCGCCTGTGGAATCTTGCCCTGGAGGAGAAAGTCGATCGCCTCGGCCAGCGCCCGCATCTCGCGATACGCAGCCACCCCGATCTGCTGCACTGGGTTCTGCGGCAGGTAAATCGCGGGCAGGTACCTCAGCACGAGCGCCGTCGTCGGGCCCACCGCCGCGTCGCCCCCGACGGCGCCGAGGAACTCCACCATCTGCATCAGCGTGAGCTCCGACAACTTGCCAGGCTGGTCCTGCGCCATCTTCCTGCAGTGAGCCCGCTTGGTCGCCAGCCCCCCCGTGGCCGCGGCCCCGTCGGCCGCGCTGAGGAGGCCCAAGGCGGCGCCAGCGTCCGAGCTGCCGGCAGCCTGCGCGGCCGAGCTCTCGAGCACTGCCATGAGCGCCTTCGCTAGTTCCTTCGCGCCTTCTCCCGCAGCACCCCCGCTGGCCGCAGCCGCAGCAGCTGGCCCGCTCGAGCCGCGCGTCGCCTCGGCGCTGGGGCCCCTGGCGACCTTCGCCATGCGCTCCGCGAGCACCTCGGCCTGGCCCCGCTTCTTCGGCTTGCCCTCGCTCGGCGCGGCCTCTGCACTGACTCGAGGCGCGCCCGCCGCAGCGGCCTCTGGCACCGCCGAAGCGAGCCGGCCCCGCGCTGCAGCGAGCCCGGCCCGCAGCTCGCCCCGAGCGGGCTCCAGGTCGAGGGGGGGCCCGCAGCCCGCGCGGCCAGGGCACTGTCGCCGAGCAGCCCATCGAAGGGAGCGTCGTGACCCGCGGCCGCGCGCTTGGCCGCGCGCGGCCCTGCTGGCCCAGGCGTCGGCGGCGCGGCACTCTCCCTCCTCGGGCGCGCCGCCCGACGTGGAGCGGCCAGCCGCGCCGCACGCGGCCCCAGGAGATCCGCGGGCCAGATCGCATCGGGGTTGCGGGGCAAGCAGTTCGAGAAGACCTCGGCGCCGTCCTCTGCCTCCAGCCTGCGGGCGTCCGAGGCGTGGATGAGCTCGTCGCATCCCGCGGGTGCCTCCACACCGCGCGGCTCGTCCGTTCAGACGTGCAGCAGGGCGCTGAGAAAAATCGCACCCGCAACGCCTGGAGACGCCGCCCACCAGTCCCAGTACGCATCGTCGCTGAAGAGGAGCCTCGCGCGAACGAACTGCTCGGAGGCGGCCATGGCCCGCAGCGCACGCCACACGAAACAGCACTGCAGCTCCCCGTCGTGGCCGAACCCTATGCTCAAGTAGAACGAGTTCGGCTCGATGGCGATCGGTTCGGCGGGCGACGGCTCCAGCTCCTCCGAAGCGGCGGCCGCCTCCTCGCCGTCCTCGATGACTTCGAGCCCCAGGCCGTCGTCCAGCAGCTCGCCGGCTGAGGCGACGACGCCGCCCCCGTCCGCAGCATCCATCTCCAAGCCTGGAGTGCGCTCGTGCTCGGCTCACCGAGCGCACACAGCGCGCCGTGGCACCGGCCGCGCCGCCAGGCCGCGCGACGGCGTCGCGCGGATGCCACGGCACACTGCGACCCTCGCGCCGCGGCGGGAGCACCGCCGCGACGCGGAAAAGGGGAGCCTGGCTCGGGGCCAAAACTCACTGAGCCAGAACAGCTCTGGAGCGGAGGGTAGACGGCGTAGGGGATACACGCACCAAATGGTATGACCATACAAGCCAGTATACGGACATATACACTCGAACCATCGCGCGCGCTTCGCGCGCGTTTAGATTCTAGCTGGTCGAGTGCTGACCGCACTGAGAGAATAAAGCGATCATGAATAATGAAGTCAGCATTATCGGATTCCTCCTGCCTCTTCCTCATTATTCAATCCTCCTCCTCCTCCGCTCTCATCGACCAATCGACCAGTGATCTGTCGCCAAGCTGTGGGCCCGGAAAGATGCAGCGCTACAGCGCCATTTGCACTATGCTATGGGATGCCATGATACACCATACGACGCTATAAAGCGCCATGTCACGATGCAGTATACCATGCAATCGCATGATATACTCATAGTGCGCCTTGCATGCCATGCCATGCTATGCTGTAAAATGCGATGATAATAGATGGGATGATACGCTCAGCCATATCATGCTATGTTCACTACGAAGAGCGATGCTACCGCGTTATTCGGTATTCACATACACGGCATGCCAGGCGATGCAATGCAATGCAATGCAATGCAATGCAATGCAATGCAATGCAATGCAATGCAATGCAATGCAATGCAATGCAATGCTTTGCAATGCTATGCCGTGCCATGTCATGTCATGCAACGCTGCGATGCCACGATAGGCTAGGCGGTCCTTTGCTATGCACTGGTATGTTCTGGAGGCCCTTGGGGGCCGTTTGGGGTGCTCTTGGGGCCTCGTCTGGGGCCTCTTCGGGGCCTCTAGGGTGCCTCTAGGGGGCCTCTTGGGCTCTCTTGGGGGCCTCTTGGGGCCTCCTGGGGGCATCTTGGGGCGGAACGCTTGAATTCTCGGTTCGTGTTTCCCCTCTTGGGCGCCTCTTGGGGCCGTCTTGGGGCCCTCTTGGGCGATCTTGGGCACCTCTTGGGGGGCGTCTTGGGGCATTCTTGCACCGTTGTGGCGCCCTCTTTGGGTGCCTCTTGGGTCTTCTTGAGCTGATGTCTGGGGCATCGTGGGGAAGCACGAAACAGCGAGAACACGAAAAAACGTCAAAAACCATTCGCTTTCCGAGTGTCTCGTGGGAGTCCTTTTGAGGGCATCTTGGCCGTCTTGAAGCCTTCTTGGGCTGTCTTCAAGCCATGCTGGACCCATTTTGAAACGCTCTCATGCGGTCTTGGGATCTCTTGGAGCGCTGTTGAGCCATCTTGGCGCCCTCTTGGGCGTCTCTCGGCCTCGTTTGACTTTTTTCTGGTGCCCTCCGCCAGACCCGAAACAGCCAGAAGATAAATCAGTGCACTTTGGGGGGCCTGGGACCCCCTACCACTTTATATTTGCAAATATAGATGTATAGATATATGCATAACTACATATAGATATAAATACGTACATGCATGCACACATGAATACATACATGCATGTACGCCTACATAAAAACCTACGCAATACACACATACATATATATATATATATATATATACACACATACATACATGCATGCATACATACATACATACGTACATACACGCATGCATACATACATATATACATACACAAACACATACATACATGCATACATACATACATACAAACAGACAGACAGACATACATGCATACATACATGCATGCATGCATGCATGCATGCATACAGGTATACATACATACATACATACATACATACATACATACATACATACATACATACATACATACATACCTGCATACATACATACATACATACATACATACATATATACATATATACATACATACATACATACATACATACATACACACATACATACATACATACATACATACATACATATAAAAATATGTATACATACCTACATACATACATACATGCATCAATGAATACATGCATACATGCATACATGCATAAATGCATACATGCATGCATGCATACATGCATACATGCATACATGCATACAAACATGCATTCATGCATGCATGCATGCATGCATGCATACGTGCATGCATACGTACACACATACAGAAATGTCCGTACACATTCACAAACCCACATACGCAAGTCATACCTGCATACATGCACACACATACATACATACATGCATGCATACATACATACACACATACACACATACATGCATACAGGCATGCATGTATGCATTAGTACGTACATGCATACGTACATACATTCACACATGCGTGTATTTATATATACACACACACCTATATCTACATGTACATGTATACAAATAGCCAGTTTGCTCTACACTGCTGCCGCCGCATCGCGTCACCCACACAGCCAGCCCCAGATAACTTGCAGCACATAGTTTGCACAGCTTAGCTTGCACCATAGTTCCCTCTCAAAGAAAGCTTGACTAATAAGCAATATCGTCCAGAACTCGCATTATCATCTCACCACGCGGTGCATCCGCGTTGATCCAGAATGCGCCCAGTGCACGAATCCGTATCGAATAGCACCATGCGGGCCACACGCGCGCGTCGAAATCCTTCCAAAGACATCGGTGTTCAAATAATTTCGAGATAAAGCTCTGCGAAAACATTTGAAACAAAAACGCATGTGTTTTAACACTATTCGACGCCCCCCAGGAGGCCCCTCGCATGGTGAGAAAAAAATCAAGCGGTGTCTGTACACGGGGCTGTCAAATAATAGCTGGGGGCAAAAAGCCGGCCCAGGGAAGAAAACGAGATCCCCAGGAAACCCACGTCACAAGAAGCAGGCCACGTTGGAGGAGAGAGGACGCACCAACCCTCGTCTTCTCCAACCCTCCAAGCCACCTCGGGAGGGGACGCAGGGCAGGGAGGGAAGGGAGGGAGCTAGCAGCTGTGCTAGAAGAAGGAGACGGACAGTCTTCAGCGAACGAGCGACATTTATTGAATCTATCATACAGAAGAGGACGACGACGACGACGACGACGACGACGACGACGACGAGGGGGCGAGGGGCCAGGGGAAGGGATGGTGCAGGGGCGAATGACACACGCGGGGAAGTGGGCAGGGAGCGCAGGTGCACGGAGCCTATGATGGCGACCGTGGTGCTATATCATGCAATAGTGGGGCTGAGGGCAGTTCGGTGCTCTGTCGTCATCTGCAACGCTTGCATGCGCATCTGCATGTGGTTTTGCTTATTTGACGTTGAACTCACATGTCTGCATAGGTTTTCACTGCACGCTGGCCTTGCCAAACCGTATTTGGCGACCTTGGGGTCCTACTCCCACGACCTCGACGACGACGACGTCCCAGAGTTGTCCGGGGTGCAGTCTGACCAGAACTTCGAAGCGGTTCCAGCCGAGGACACGAGGGATCGTCGAGGCCCCAGGTGGTCATCAGAACGCTCCCAAAACTTCGATACTCGGCAATGACGACCCAAACACGCGACGTCGTGATTTGTTCAAATTGTGACTTCCGGAAATCTCGATCCCTTCCCAGAGACCAGCTTTTTATTCCGAGCCGTTTTTGTCGCCCTGCGAGACCCTGGGGGCTAGAGGCTAGAGATGGCCAGAAACCTTGCGTAGCGATTTTGTTGTTCACGACACGAGGGCGTCTAGATGCGTCGAGGAATGACGTCGGCGAGCCTGGCGGTACGCGCGCAGGAACGCCCTGGCCATGTCCGTCTCCAGCCAGCCCCGCGTCGCGCAGAGGCTGCTGAAGGCCACTGGCCCCACGACCTCGCCCACGGAGGCCGCCACGGCCCCCGCGCCCTCGTGCTCCTGCGTTAGCAGGCCTCCTCCTCTTCCTCCTCCTCCTCCTCCTCCTCCTCCTCCTCCTCCTCGGCATTCGAAGATCGAGACTCTGATTATTGATGTTTGAATGTTTGGAAGCATTCCTCTGGCCTCCAACATCCCCAGGCGCACCCATCGTCCTCCGTCTCTTCATCGACCTGTTCCTCCACCACATTCGCATCCTTCTCAGTCGCCATTTTGGCTCGGGCCAACGTACCAAAACATAGCTCAAGGATCAGAGTCATCACTTGGCCGCTCTGGGCCTCTGGACGTGACGATTACTAGCTTTTCCGACCGAACATCTTGTGGCTACAAGTGTATCCAGTGTGAGATTGAGTTACACAAGAAATGGCCTCGGAGGTCGGAGTGATGTGGTTTGCGCGGTCTGTTTATGATAATCTCGGCACAAGAACCCACGGCGGCCTTGTGCGGGAGCTTTTGGCAAATATGTTGCGCGGTGTTCGAACAATCGTGGCACGCAGACGATTGCCGAAGTGTATAAATTGTGTTCCTTTCTTTTTGCAAAGGCTTAATGTCACGTGACACGCCCGGTTGCAAAAGATCGACGGTGCCCCAGGGCCGTTTGCTGCAAAAGCGGATTTTCCAACACCTTGTGCAATGCAGAATGCCTTCTGTATCTCTCATTAAAACTTCGTGTTGCACATCGGGAACGCGATATCCGCCACCGTGCCTCTGGGCACGGAATGGGCGTGGCCTCAGGTCCTTTCCCTAATACTCTACGCCTCAATCCCCACGCCCAAGGAATCTCTTAGGGGCCCGGAGCCCATATTGCCAAATCTCCCGGGGCAAGAAAGCCCCAAGAGGCCCCGAAGACTGTCCAAGAGCCCCGAGTCGCAGAACGATCGCTCCAAGACGCTCAAGACGGCCCTCAGACAGCCCAAGAGGCCTCCAAGACGCCCCACCAGGCCTCCAAGAGGCCTCTCACGAGGGCCCCACGAGGCCAAAAATCAGTGTCTTTCCTTCCGCTTGTGAAAGTTGTTAGCGGCCTCGTCTTTTCGAAGGCCCTACAGGCCAGCAAGATCGCCCCAAGACGGCCCAAGAGGCCTCCAAAAGGGCCCAAGACGGCCCAACAGGCGCTCAAGACAGCCCAAGACGCCCGAAGAACAGCTCCAAGAAGGGGTCCAGATGGGGGACCCGAACGAACAGTTCGAGCCCTCGGCCCCGAGACGCCCCCAGGAGGCCCCAAGAGGCCCCCAAGGGGCCCCACGAGGGTCTGCGGGTACGAGGGCAGCATGGGTTTTCGAATCGAGCGCAGCCCACTTCAGGGCCACGTTGATGGTGGCGCCGTGGCCGCGGCGGCCGAGAGTGGCTGCAAAGGTCTGGAAGGCCCCCAGCTCCTGGAGGGTGGCTATTTTGCAGTACCGCTGGACGCGGCAAGGTGCCGACGCGTAGTCGTTGGGCAAATCTCGGGAGCGCCGGTTGGCCTCGGTTGATTGGCGTCGTTACAAACGTCGTGGTTGGCGCCGGCGCCGGGGTCAACGGCGGCGCCGATGATAACGTCGATGCCGGCGCCGCCGTGGCACGTCGATCCGGCATGGTGGCCAAACTCAAATGCCGCGGTCGGGGAATCGTCGGTGTTTCCAACGATGGTGACGTCAGTGCTGTCGTCGATGCTGGCGCCAATGCTGGCAACGATGGTGAAGGGCGTGCTGGTGTCCTGTCTGGCGTCGCCGATGGCGCCAGTGTTGGCGTCGATGCTGGGGACTGACGTGTCGCCGGTGAAGACCTCGATGCAGGCGCGGCGTGGGTGCTGACGCCCCTGCAGGCGTCATTGTTGGCATCGGTATTTGATGCTTTGTTGGCATCAGTGCTGACGTCGATGTCGGCGCCCGTGCTGGCCTCGCTGCGGGCGTCGGTATTGGCGTCGGTGTTGGCGGTTGCCTTGGTATTGGTGCTGACCTTGATGGTGGCGTTACTGCAGGCGGGCGTCGCTGCAAGCGTCGGTGTTGGCCTCGGTGGTGAAACTGTGCCAGCTACGGTGTTGACGTTGATGCAAGCGCCACTGGTGGCGTCGTTGCGATCGTCGTATCTGGTCTCGGTGATTAATGCGATGATGGTGCCAGTGACGACGTCGCCACAGGTGTCGGCGTGCGACGAGTATTCAAAATGCGGCCAAACTCGGGAGCCACGGTCGGGGGGAACCGTAGATGGTAGCGTCGATGTTGGCGGCTGCCGACGTCGATGCAGGTGTCGACGCTGGCCTAGCTGAAGGCGCAGTTGCTGTTGCAAGCGTCGCTGCTGGCGTCGCTGCAGGCGTTCGTGGTGACGTCGGGGTTGGTGCCGTCGCCGCTGTCTTAGCTGATGGGGTCAGTGGTGGTGTTGGTGCTGGCGTGGGTGGATCGCGGGATAAGCCGTCAGTCGGGAAAGGCATCGGTGGAAGCGTCGGGGGTGATTTCGTGCCGGTAGTCGGCGAATCGGACCTGTCGGAATCGTGCTGTCCGTCGTTGGCCGCGTAAGAATGTTGGCATCGGCAGGTTGCCTCAGCACCGAATCGATAAATCGAATCGGATCGACCCGAAGGCCGAGTCGGCCGAAGCCGGAAGAAATCAGCTGCCAAATCGAAGAAATCGGCAGAAATTGGCAGGGCCGATTCGGATCGAATCGGAAACCGGATCGCGGCAAGCCGGATCGGAATCGAAATCGGATGGCCGGGAGGGTAAAGGAGTAAGTGGGGGAAGCGATTGGCCGCCCCTCCGCGGGCCCCCCGCTGGACCGAGGACAGACCCTCCCCGGTCTGTGGGACGGACCCCCCGGCTTGTGAGACAGACCCCCCCGGTCTGTGGGACAGACCCCCAAGTCTGTGAGACAGACCCCCAAGTCTGCGGAACTAACCCCCCGATCAGTGAGACAGACCCCCAGTCTGTGGGACAGACCCCCGTACCTCCTGGTCTGTGGGACAGACCACCCTAGTCACTACTCCGTGGGACAGACCTCCCTGGTCTGCGGGACAGACCCCCCTGGTCTGTGGGACACGCCCCCGGAAGCCCTGGTCTTTGGAACGGACCCACCAGCCTGCGGGACGGACCACCCTGGTCTTTGGGACAGACCCCCTGGTCTGTGAGACAGACCCCCCTGGTCTGTGGGACGGATCCCCTGGCGCGTGGGACGGACCCCCTGGTCTGCGGGACAAGCCCCCTGGTTCGTGGGACAAACCCCCCGGTCTGTGGAACGGACCCCCCCGCCCTGCGGGACTAATCCCAAGTTCAGCGAGAGAGACCCCTGGTCTGTGGGACAGGCCCCCCAGCCTGTGGGACAAACCCCCCGGTCTGTGCGACAGACCCCCCCAGCATGCGGGACAGACTCCCTGGTCTGCGGGACTCACCCCCCTGGTCTGTGGGACACGCCCCCTGGCACGCGGGACAGGCCCCCCTAGTCTGCGGGACAGACCTCCCCGGTCTGTGGGACGGATCCCTTTGTCTGTGGGACAGACCCCCTGGTCAGCGGGACGGACCCCCGGCTTGTGGGACGGACCCTCCTCTGTGGGACAGACACCCTGGTCTGTGGGACGGACCCCCCTGGTCTGTGCGACGGAACCCTTGGTTTGTGGGACGGACCCCCCGGTCTGCGGGATAAGCCCCCCTGGTTCGCGGGACAGACCCCCCCGTCTGCGCGACGGACCGCCCCAGTTTGTGGGACAGACCCCCCGCCGGTTGTTGGGACGGACCCCCGGGTCTGCGGGACAGAATCCCCAATCCGTGGGACGGACCCCCCGGTCTGTCGGACAGACCCCCCAGTCCGCGGGACGGACCTGCTCTCGAGTGCTGGACACATTTCCTGGTTTGCGGGACACACCCCCTGTTTGCGGGACGGACCCCCGCGGCTTGCGGGACGGACCCCCTGGTCTGCGGGACGGGCCCCTTGGTCAGCGGGATAAACCCCCTGGTCTGAGCGACGGACCCTTTTGGTCTGTGGGACACGCCCCCTGGTCTGTCGAACGGACCCCGCCGGACCGCGGGACACACCTCCTGGGGCGCAGGACGGACCCCCTGGGCCGTGGATGCCCCAGTGTGCGTTTGGGCAAGAATGTCGCGGCCACGAGGAAAGCGCCCGTCCGCGGACTTGGGGCCCCCCGGGAAGCCCGAGGACGCCATCACGCGCTCCACAACGGCAACCCCCAGACCCTCCACGCACCCTCCCCCCGGGGCCGTCGAAGACGACAGCGAGGGCGGCGAGGCACATGCAGGAAGGCGTCGGAGCGCCTCCGGGACGCTCCAAGGGGTTTTGCCGTCGTCGTCGTCGTCGTCGAATATTCCCCATCCTCCCTCTCCTCCTCCTCCTCCTCATCATCATCATCCTCATCCTCCTCCTCCTCCGCCTCTTCCTCCTCGTCCTCCTCCTCTTCCTCCTCCGCCTCCTCCTCCTCCCCTTCCTCATCCGCCTCCGCCTCAGCTTCCTCATCCTCCTCCTCCTCCTCCTCCTCCTCCTCCTCCTCCTCCTCAGGAAGCTATGATGGATATTTTTTCAGCCTCAACACTCCTCAAGGCCTCTGGGAGCATGTCTCTTTCGCAAGGCTCTTGGCTATTCAACATAGCCTCCGAGGCTGCCGCCATCCCGCCGACCTGCACGGTTAGTCAAGCTGAGCTCTTGGCCAGCAAGCGCCTCGCTGAAGGTGTTGAGCACCTGCTGCTCCTCTGCTGCGGACCTGAATCCTGAGCGGGGGCTCCTCTGTCCCTGTGGGCTCCGAGCAAAGCAAAAACAAAGGTTGACGGTTTACCGCCGGCGCCCAGTCCGGCGCGCTGGAGAGCTAGTTGGCTCGAAAACAAGAACTGAACTTTTCACAACTTTTGGTCGGTTGAAAATTTTGTTCTCGGGATTCAACAATTCGTTGGTGCTCTAGAATTTTTTCCCGTGATATTCGATCTTATTCCCGCTCGTCATCTCGATCTCAGCCCGATCGGGTATCTTTTATTGCCAAAAAGCACACTGGCGGGATCGGCCGTTTCGAGTCATCTTGATACGCGTTGTCGGTATTTTGTACTTAACTCGAGCTGTAGGACAGCTATAGAGATGGTAAAATGATTAGGTGTGTTCGCCTGTTGAATCGAGAGCTCTCAACTCGGTTTGCTAGCCGAGCTAGGTCCGCAAACCTATTCGTATGATTCAAGTCATCTTGATTCGCGCTGTCGGTATTCTGAACTTAACTCGCGATATAGGACAGCTACAGAGCTGGTAAGCACGCCTCATCGACTCAGAATCATCAGGCGCGTTCGGCTGTTCCAAGCAGAGGTCTGAACTCGGTCTGCTAGCCGAGCCAGGTCCGCAAACCTATTCGTATTATTCGAATCATCTTGATAGGCGCTCTCGGTTTCCTGTACTTAACTCGAGCTATAGGACAGCTACAGGGCTGATAGTTACAGAAACCGATTCAGAATCATCAGTCGCGTTTGTCTGTCGAATCCAGAGCTCTGAACTCGGTCTGCTGCGCGATCCAGAATTACGAAACTGTTCGTATTCTTCCAGTCATCTTGAGAGCTACTGTCGGCGTTCTGCACTTAACTCGGGCTGTAGGGAGGCTGCAGGGCGGGTAATCACAGGAATCGATTCGGAGACATCAGACGCGTCTGTCTGTCGCATTCAGAGGTCTGAACTCGGTCTGATACTCGAGTTGGGCTGAAAAACTATTCGTTCTCTGCAATTTTTTTCGACATTATATGTTGTCAGGAAGCTCTACGAGTCCCCGGCGGTAACAAAGGTTGACGGTTTACCGCCGGCGCCCAGTTGGCAAGAAAAATCTCGACAGACCTTTTGGTGACTTTTAGTCGGTTGAATTTTTTGTTCTCGGAATTCAAGAATTCGTTCAGCCCTAGTATTTTTCCCGTGATATTCGATCTTATTACCGCTCGCGATCTTGATCTTAGCTCGATCGGGTACCTTTCACTGCGAAAAAGCGCTCCGGTGGGATCGCCCGCTTCGAGTCATCTTGATACGCGGAGTCGGTTTTCTTCAGATAACTCGAGGTTCAGGACCGCCACAAAGCTGGTAAGCACAGCTAATCGACTCAGAATTATCAGACGCGTTCGTCTCTTAAACCCAGAGGTCTGAACTCGGTCTGCTAGCCGAGCAGGTCCGCAAACCTATTCGTATTTTTCGAGTCATCTTGGCATGCACTCTCGGTTTTCTCTACTTAACTCGAGCTTCAGGACAGCTACAAGGCTGGTAAGCACAGCTAATCGATTAAGAATGATCAGGCGCGTCGCCTGTTGAGTCCAGAGGTCTGAACTGGGTCTGCTAGCCGAGCCAGGTCCGCAAATCTATTCCTCTTATTAGAGTAATCTTGATAGGCGCTCTGGATTTTCTGTACTTAACTCGAGCTGCAGGACAGCTATAGAGCGTATACGTACAGAATCTAATCCAGAATCATCAGTGGCTGTTGTCTATCCAATGCAGAGCTCTGAACTGGGTCTGCTGCCCGACCTAGTATCGCGAAACTATTCGTATTGTTCGAGTCATCTTGAGAGATGCTGTCGGTTCTCTGCACTCAACTCGGCTGCAGGGGGGCTTCATGGCTGGTAATCACCGGAATACATTAACAGGCATCAGGCGCGTCCGCCTTTCGAATCTAAGCTCGAACCTCTGTCTGCTGCCCGAACTAGGTCCACAAAACTATTCGTATTTAGCGAGTCATCTTGAGAGGTGATCTCGGTTTCTTGCACTTAACTCGGGCTGTAAGGGGGCTGCAGGGCTGGTTATCACAGAAACTGCTTCTGAGACATCAGGCGCGTCCTGCCTTTTGCATTCAGAGGTCGAACTCGTGATACTCGAGCTAGGTTTGCTAAACTGTTCGTATTGTTCGAGTCCTCTTGAGAGGTGCTGTCGATTTACGCACGTAACTCGTGCTGTAGGGGAGCACAGAGCTCGCACAGAAGACGATCTAGAAGCATTAGGGGCGCTTTGCTGTTGCATCCAAGAGGTCTGAAGTTGCTTGGGCTGACAAATTATGAAATCTGTGTAATATTTTTCGACATTATATGTTGTCAGGAAGCTCCACGAGTCCCCCGGCGACACACAAGTTGACAGTTTACCGCCGGCGCCCAGTTGGCCCACCCGGCCGAGGCGGACAATGTGGCAACTTTTGGGTGGCTTTGCGAATATTTGAAAGATATTTGACAATTTATTTTCAGAAAGCAGATGTTGCGCACCTGTAGACGAATCTGAGGGCCTCTCTGTCCTAATATGAGCTCTCTAGATGTAATTTTACTATCAAAACACTTGGCGGATCCTTTATGTCGACATGAAAAAAATCACGTTATCTCTCTTTCGAGAAATGCTTCCAGGAACCCTCTCTTTTGATGCTGAGCACTCTTACGCGTGCTAGGAGCTCTACGAGGTTCCCGGCGGTGGCCAGGTTGACGGTTTACCGCCGGCGCCAGTCTTTATCGATGAGCTAGAGAAATTCCAGCGCGGGGTCCCTCAGCAAGTTATAACTCGTAGAGCTTCCCTTAGCAAGCTATAGCTCGTAGAGCTCTTCGGCAAAGATGAGCTAGAGGAATTCCGGCGTGGGGTGGAGCAAGTAACTCGTAGAGCTTCCCCTAGCGAGTAACTCGTAGAGCTTCCCTTAGCTAGTTGCTGGAAGCGTAAGAGTAATTCCGGCGCGCTGGAGAGCTAGTTGGCAAGAAAAATCTCGACGGACCTTTTGCTGACTTTTGGTCGGTTGAAAATTCTGTTCTTACAATTCAACAATTTGTTTCAGCTCTAGTATTTTTTCTGACCATATTCGATCTTATTCCTGCTCACCATCTTAATCTCAGCTCGATCGGGTAAATATTTCTGCAAAAAAGCATCGCGGCGGGATCGGCCGTTTCGAGTCATCTTGATACGTGTTGTTGGTATTTTGTACTTAACTCGAGCTTTAGGGCAGCTAGAGAGCTGGCAAGCACAGCTAATCGATTCAGAATGATCAGGCGCGTTCGTCTATTGAATCTAGAGCGCTGAACTCGGTCTGCTAGCTGAGCTAGGTCCGCAAACCTATTCGTATCATTCGAATTATCTTCACAGACGCTCTCGGTTATTTGTACTGAACTCGAGCTGTAGGGCAGCTAGAGAGCTCATTCTCACAGAAATCGATTACAAATCGTTAGAAGAGTTTGTCTGGTACATCCAGAGGTCTGAACTCGGTCTGCTGCCGGAGCTACGTTCGCGAAACTATTCGTATTGTTCGAGTCATCTTGAGAGTGCTGTCAGTTCTCTGCACTTAGCTCGGGCTGCAGGGGGCGACAGGGCTCGTACTCAAAGGAATCGGTTCGCAGACATCAGGCGCGTCTGCCTGCCAAATCCAGGAGCTCAGAACTCGGTGTGCTGCCCAAGCTGGGTCTGCAAACTGTTCGTATTTTTCGAGTCATCTTGAGAGGTGCTCTCTGTTTTCTGCACAAAACTATTCGTATTTAGCGAGTCATCTTGAGAGGTGATCTCGGTTTCTTGCACTTAACTCGAGCTGTAAGGGAGCTGCAGGGCTGCTAATCACTGGAATCGATTCGGAGACATCCGTCGCTTCGGCCTGTCGCATTCAGAGCTCTGAACTCGGTCTGCTGCCCGAGCTAGGTCCGCGAAACTATTCGTATTGTTCGAGTAGAGGTGCAGTCGTTTTCTGCACTTAACTCGGGCTGTAAGGGGGCTGCAGGGCTGTTGATCACAGGAATCGATTCGGAGACATCAGGCGCGTTTGCCTGTTGTATTCAGAGGTCTGAACTACTCGGTCTGATAGAGCTAGATTCGCCAAACTATTTGTATTGTTCGAGTGATCTTGAGAGGTGCTGCCGATTTTCGCACGTAACTCGGGCTGTAGGAGAGCTACGGAGCTCGTGCGCACAGACAACGATCCAGAAGCATGAGGGGCGTTCGGCTGTTGCATCGAGAGGTCTGAAATCGCTTGGGCTGACAAACTATTCGTTCTCTGTATTTTTTTTCGACACTATATGTTGTCAGGAAGAGCTACGAGTCTCCCGGCGGTAACAAAGGTTGACGGTTTACCGCCGGCGCCCAGTTATTGCTGGAAGCTTAAGAGTAATTCCGGGGCGCTGGAGAGCTAGTTGGCAAGAAAAATCTCGACGGACCTTTTGGTGACTTTTGGTCGGTTGAAAATTTTGTTCTCGAAATTCAACAATTCGTTAGAGCTCTATTTTTTTTCCGTGATATTCGATCTCATTCCCGCCCGGCATCTTGATCTCAGCTCGATCGGGTACCTTTTACTGCCAAAAAGCACTCCGGCGGGATCGGCCGTTTCAAGTCATCTTGATACACGGTGACGGTTTTCTCAAGATAACTCGGGGTTCAGGACAGCCACAAAGCTGGTAAGCACAGCTAATCGATTCAGAATGATCAGGCGCGTTCGCCTGTTGAACCCAGAAGTCTGAACTCGGTCTGCTAGCCGAGCTAGGTCCGCAAACCTGTTCGTACTATTCGAGTCATCTTGACAGACGCTTTCGGTTTCTGTATTTAACTCGAGCTAGAGGACAGCTACAGAGCTGATGCGTACATAATCTGATTCAGAATCATCAGTGGCCGTTGTCTTGAATGCAGAGCTCTGAACTCGGTCTGCTGCCCGATCTAGAATCGCGAAACTATTCGTATTGTTCGAGTCATCTTGAAAGATGATGTCGGTTCTCTGCACTTAACTCGGGCTGTAGGGGGGGGGGCTGCATGGCTGGTAATCACTCGAATCGATTCAGAGACATCAGGCGCGTCTGCCTTTCGAATCCAGAGCTCCGAACTCTGTCTGCTGCCCGAACTAGGTCCGCGAAGCTATTCGTATTGTTCGAGTCAACCTGAGAGGTGCTGTCGGTTTCCTGCACTTAACTCGGGCTCTAGGGGGCTGCAGGGCTGGTAATCTTAGGGATCGATTCAGAGACATCAGACGCGTTCGCCTGTCGCATGCAGAGGTCTGAACTTGGTCTGATACTCGAGCTAGGTTTGCCAAACTATTCGTATTGTTCGAGTCATCTTGAGAGGTGCTCTCGATTTAAGCACGTAACTCGGGCTGTAGGACAGCTACAGAGCTCGTGCAGAAGAGAATCTAGAAGCATCGGGGGCGTTCGGTTGTTGCATCCGAGAGGTCTGAAATTGCTTGGGCCCAAAAAATATTTTTTCAGTGTAATTTTTTTTCAACATTATATTTTGTCAGGAAGCTCTACGAGTCCCCCGGCGGTAGCAAAGGTGGACGGTTTACCGCCGGCGCCCAGGTGGCCGACCCGACCAAAACAGACAATGTGATGACTTTGGGTCAGTATCTCGTAGAGCTTCCCTTAGCAAGTCATTGCTGGAAGCTTAAGAGTAATTCCGGCGCGCTGGAGAGCTAGTTGGCAAGAAAAATCTCGACGGACATTTTGATGACTTTTGGTCGGTTGAAAATTCGTTTCTCGAAATTCAACCATTCGTTAGAGCTCTAGTATTTTTCCCGTGATATTCGATCTTATTCCCGCTCGCCATCTTCATCTTAGCTCGATCGGGTACCTTTTACTGCCAAAAAGCACTGCGGCGGGATCGCCTGTCTCGGGTCAGCTTGTCACGCGGTGACGGTTTTCTCAAGATAACTCGAGCTTCAGGACAGGTACAGAGCTGGTAAGCACAGCTAATCGATTCAGAATAATCAGGCGCGTTCGCCGGTTGAACCCAGAGGTCTGGACTCGGTCTGCTAGCCGAGCTAGGTTCGCAAACCTATTTGTATTATTTCGAGTTATCTTGAGAGACGCTCTGGGTTTTCTGTACTTAAGTCGAGCTAAAGGACAGTGCAGAGCTGATACGTACAGAATCTGATTCAGAATCATCAGTGGCCCTTGTCTGTTGAATCCAGAGCTTTGAACTCGGTCTGCTGCCCGATCTAGAATCGCAACAACTATTCGTATTGTTCGAGTTATCTTGAGAGATGCTGTTGGTTCTCTGCACTTAACTCGGGCTGTAGGGCAGCTGCATGGCTGGTAATCACTAGAATCGATTCGGAGACATCAGGCGCGTCAGACGCGTCCACCTGTCGCATGCAGAGGTCTGAACTGGGTCTGATACTCGAGCTAGGTTTGCCAAACTATTCGTATTATTCGAGTCATCTTGAGAGGTGCTGTCGATTTTCGCACGTAACTCGGGCTGTAGGAGAGCTACAGAGCTCGTACAGAAGAGAATCCAGAAGCATGGGGGGCGTTCGGCTGTTGCATCCGAGAGGTTTGAAATTGCTTGGGCTGAAAAAATATTTGTTCTGTGTCATTTTTTCTACATTATGTTGTCAGGGAGCTCTACGAGTCCCCCGGCGGTAACAAAGGTTGACGGTCACCGCCGGCGCCCAGTAACTCGTAGAACTTCCCTTAGCAAGTTATTGCTGGAAGCTTAAGAGTAATTCCGGGGCGCTGGAGAGCTAGTTGGCAAGAAAAATCTTGACGGACGTTTTGGTGACTTTTGGTCGGTTGAAAATTTTGTTCTCGAAATTCAACCATTCGTTAGAGCTCTAGTATTTTTTCCCGTGATATTCGATCTCATTCTGCTCGGCATCTTGATCTCAGCTCGATCGGGCACCTTTTACTGCCAAAAAGCACTACAGCGGGATCGGCCGTTTCGAGTCATCTCGATTCGCGCTGTCGGTTTTCTCAAGAGAACTCGAACTTTAGGACAGCTACAGAGCTGGTAAGCACTAATCAATTCAGAATGATCAGGCGCGTTCGTCTGTTGAACCCAGAGGTCTGAACTCGGTCTGCTAGCCGAGCTAGGTCCGCAAACTTATTCGTATTATTCGAGTCATCTTGACAGACGCTCTCGGTTTTCTGTACTTAACTCGAGCTACTGGACAGCTATAGAGCTGATACGTACAGAAACCGATTCAGAATCATCAATTGCGTTTGTCTGTTGAATCCAGAGCTCTGAACTCGGTCTGCTGCCCGAGCTAGAATCGCGAATCTATTCGTATTGTTCGAGTCATCTTGAGTTCTCTGCACTAAACTCGGGCTGTGGGGGGGCTGCATGGCTGGTAATCACTGGAATCGATTCGGAGACATCAGGTGCGTCCGCCTTTCGAATCCAGAGCTCGGAACTCTGTCTGCTGCCGAGTCCGCGAAACTATGATTGTTCGAGCCATCCTGAGGTGCTGTCGGGCTGTAGGGGGGCTGCAGGGCTGGTAATCACAGGAATCGATTCAGAGACATCAGACGCGTCCGCCTGCTGCATGGAGAGGTCTGAACTCGGCTTGATACTCGAGCTAGGTTTGCCAAACCATTCGTATTGTTCGAGTCATATTGCGAGGTGCTGTCGATTTACGCACGTAACTCGGGCTGTAGGAGAGCTACAGAGCTCGTACAGAAGACAATCCAGAAGCATCGGGGGCGTTCGGCTGTTACATCGGAGAGGTCTGAAATTGCTTGGGCTGAAAAACTATTTTTTCAGTGTAATTTTTTTCGACATTATATGTTGTCAGGAAGCTCTACGAGTCCCCCGGCGGTAACGAAGGTTGACGGTTTTCCGCCGGCGCCCAGT